>CAUYUJ010009835.1:267500-310000 GCA_963575745.1 Prorocentrum cordatum
GTCCCGAGCCTTCCCCAGGGCAGTTGTTTCGTCCCCAGTCGGTTATGACGGCCCCGAGGGGCCGAAGACGTCCAAACACCTGCTGTGTTGTTTTTGTTCGCGACGCGAGCGTGTCAAGGAGAAAGTGACGAGGATTGGAGCGACTGGGGGCAGCCTTGTAGGTTCAGGGGGGGACTCATGGGCATCACATCGCATGCTCCTCGCCGAGAGGGACCCCCCATCCCGTCCAGAAGCGTGCCGATGCGCTATTGGTGGCATGTCGCAGGGCTGGACCTAAGCGGTGTTTTTGGTGATTTCGTGGGCCGTTTTCGTTTCGACTTCGTTTTGCGGTAAAGGAGGATTCGAGACAACAGCGAGGGAAAACGAAAACAAAACGAAAACGGAAAACACCGTTTAGGTTCAGCCCTGGCATATCGCCGATCTATCGGCGATGCACGACCGAGATTTGAGGTCGGTGCTTCCTCCCCGGAGCCGGTGCCCCCCCCTCACCTTACCTTTGCCTCGAGCGAAGGCCAGAGGAGGGCCAGTGGAGACCACGGCGGCTCTCCCGCGCAGCGCACATCCGCTGAAAATCAGCCCCAGCCCCGGAGCGAAAATCGCTGAAAATCCGCTGAAAATAAGTTGAACATCGTTGAAAATCCGCTGAAAAGCAATCCGCTGAAAATCCGCTGAAAATCGTCGCCACCGCTGAAATCCGCTGAAAACCCGTCTTCCGGAGCGGATCCAGCGGTGGCGGCGAGAAGCACCCAGGAGGCCCAGCATGGAGAGCTTTCGAGACCTCGGCTGTCCCTCCTCCGAGGGGGGGCGCCGCCCGCCGCCCGACCCTCACAGGTCGCCAAGGCGTCCGGCGACCGCGTCAGCAGGCTGCGGCAGGGCACCTCGGCCTACCCGCAGTTCTCCTCGGACTGCGGCACCCTCAGGTTATCGGGGGCGGCAAAGAGGGGGGTGATGACTAGGGGGGGGTAGATATCATGGCGGGGGCCATGATATTTCCCCAGATTCCATGGCGCCTCTTCTTGCTTCATTACGTCCCTGGCTCCCCCCGCTGGGCCGCGCACATGCCGCCAGTCATGATTTACACCCCCCCCTCTTGGACACCCCCCTCTTGGCCGCTCCCGAGGTTAGTGCGGGGCCCGGGCACTCTCACAGTGACGCGCATGCCCCTCGTCCTGGTACCGCTCCCCGGATCTGCTCGCGTCGTGGAGACAAAGTCGCGGCGGGAGGTTTCTGACCGTTTTCGGTCTCGGGCGAGGGTCCCTGGGCCGTCAAATAACGACTCGGGGTGAAAAGCTGGCCCTGAGGAACGGGTCGGGACTTCCTGGGGACCCCGTACTGAAAAATCATCCCAGCGAGGGGTTTAGTTATATGCAGTTGCGAGTATCGCGATGCCAGCAAAAGGACGACGGCGTGGATTGGGGGGAACAGCGGACATGCGCCGCAATGGGCGGGGGCAACGCATGCGAACGTCGCCACTGGGGCCTTCGGTTGAGCTCTCAATGGGGCCACGAAAGTGTGAGGGTGTGCCGTAATGAGCAGGGGCAACGCATGTGAACGTCACCATTGGAGCCTTCGGTGGAGCTCCCAATCGGGCCACGAACCTTGTGATGGGTGCGCCGAAATTGTGGAGGGGGAGGCGCATGTCGCCACTGCCACTGGGGCCGTCGGTGGAGCTCCTCCCTATGGGGCCACGAACCGTCTGAGGGGTGTACCGTACAGGGTGAGGGAGACACACGTGAACGTCGTTATTGGGGCCGTAGGTGGAGCCCCCTATCGGGTCACGAACCGTGTGAGGGGTGTGCTGTAATGGGCGGGGGGAGACGCATGTGAATGTCGCCACTGGGGCTTTCGGTAGAGTTCCCCACGGGGCGTGCGTCGTCAATGCGGGGGAGACGCATGCGAACGTCGCCATTGGAGCTTTAGGCGGAGCTCCCTATGGGGCCACGAACAGTTTGAGCGGTGTGCCATAATGGGCGGGGGATGCGCACGCGAACGATGCCACTGCGGCTTTAGGCGGAGCTCTCCTAATGGTGCCACGAACCGTGTGAGGTGGGTGTCGTAATGGGCGGGCGAGACGCGTGCGAAAGTTGCCAGTGGGGCCTTTGGTGGAGCTCGCATGGGGCCACGAACCGTGTGAGGTGTGTGCCGAAACGGGAGGGAGGGGGCAGCGGGAGGGAAGGACGAAAGGAAGGAGGTGCGGGGCGCTTGCTAATCAAAATGAAGACTCAACACCACAGGATGGTCGGGAAATCCAGATACTGAAAAATAAGGCATTGCCTACACAACAGATTGCTTTGAGAGCTCCACATGGACCTCCGAACGTTTATGTTTAGGTAGTTTGTGACTGACAAGCAACTGAGACAGACAGTTCCGTCTTGGGGTATGTTCGTGTGCTTCCGCTTGCCGCAGGGCGGCTCGAAATTGTATTCAGTTGCCTCTTTCGACATGGTGGCATCAGGGTTCCAGCCGACCTGGAACAGGCGCAACGCTTCGTAGACTGGCATTCGTCCACCGAGCTGCCCCCCTCGACTCCCTCCCCGCAGGAAGGGAGATGCGAGAGGGGAGCGGGGTATGGAGGGATCACTTCTCGAAGAAGAAGAAGAAGACGGAACCGTATAAGCATAATGTCGGAGCTCCCTGGCGCGCGGAGCGTGCCAAGGGCGGCGCTGGAGACGCCACCAGGGAGAGGCCGGCGACATTCCAAGAAGTCCGCGCGGAGCTCCGACGGTTAATTGCGTACGTTTTAAAGCATCATCGAGCTTCATCGTGGGCAGTCCCCGGCCCTGGCATGGCTCGTGCAGTGGACCTGCATGGTGGCGTTGCTGTCGGGCATGGGCCTCTTGGCCTGCTGGAGCTACTTCAACGTGCGCGTGCAGGACGCCACCAGGACCCCAGGGATCGACCTCTAAACCTTGTTTGGGCAGCATCTTGTATCGTTATCGTTTTCGCTGCGTGCTCGCGTTGGTTTCATGATAGGGCCCACCATTGGTCCACCACGACTGCGGATTTGCCCCAAAAGTTGTTTTGAGCAATCGCTCCGACGGCTTCCTTGTGTGAGCGCCACAGTTTGCATCAGCATACATACATACATACATACATACATACATACATACATACATACATGCATACATACATACATACATACATACATACATACACACATACATACACACACATACATACATACATACATACATACATACATACATACACACACACATACATACATACATACATACATACATACATACATCAAGTGCAGTAGTGCGTGCATACATGCATGCATACCGACATACATGCATACGTACACACATGCATACAAACAAACATACATGCATACACACCCGTGAATATATACATAAACCCATACATACATACATACAAACAAACATACATGCATGCATGCATGCATGCATACATACATACATACATACATGTATACATATATACATACACACGACCATACACCCATACACACATGTACACATACATGCACATGCATACTGTCATACGTACTTGCGTACGCGCATACGCACTCATACACACATATGCATAAGCATACATACATTCACACATGTATACCATACGTTCTTACATACGTCATCTACAGCAATCTACAGCACTGCATGCATACATACATACATGTATACAATCATACGCACACATACATACATACACACTTGCACACTCCCATACACACGCCGTTCTTGTCGACCCCCTGCAGGAGCCTCGAGAGGGACCACCCCCACCCCTCGAGGCGCCACAGCCCGTGAGCTGGCTGGCCCTCCGCGGGCCACGACGCCTGCGGAAGGCATCCCGCGGGAGTTTGCATGTGTTTTGGCGGCGAGCGAGGGGGGGAAGCGAGAAGGGGCGGGCCTCCTCAGGAGAAGGGGAGGCGAGAGGGGGGTGCGAGCGAGGGGGGGGAAGCGAGAAGGGGGAAGCGAGAAGAAATTCCCCGGTCTCCTGGGAAATTTTTGAAGCCTCCCCCGAAGGCGCGGAACACCTCTCCAAAAGGCCGGAGGCCTTCCGAGAAGGCCTTCTCCTTCTCACTTCCCCCCCCTCGCTCTCCGCCGATTGGAGGGGGGGGGATGGACGGCCGAGCGATGGCAAGGGGGGGAACGAGAGGATTCTCAGTCAAGCCGCCGCACTGAGGAACAGCGCTGGTTCGGAACCAGCTCGCTGCTCCTGAGGCCTTTGTGCGATTGGTCTTTCGGGGGTGGACAGAACCCCCAACAGTGACACGTCGATTAGTGAATTGTCCGTTTTCGGTTCTCGAGGGGGCGCCGTGGCCGTTATGTTCCAGGCTTGCGCCCGCCAGTTTTGGGCCTCAGGTCGTTTTCACTAAACCACGTTTTACTGAAAAGGGGGTCTGTCCATCCCCGAGTCTTCCAGCGCTCCTCGTGCACCCGTGCGCCGTTGGCGCCAAACATGGGCGTCATTCCTGTGCTGGCGTTCCTTGTGGTAGTACAGTCGGCCCGGATTAGTAGGTCGACGCCGCCAAATCAAGGGCACCCTCGTGTCCTGTGCCTCGCGACCCATGCCTCCTGCAGTCCTCTGGCGCTGTGGCCCTCGGAAGGGTCCTGTGTCCTCTCGCGTGTCCTGTCCAATCGAGTCCGACTGTGGCTTGACTGATCCACCTTTTCGCCCGCCCCTTTTCGCGCGGGCTTCAACAACTCAGAGTAGTGGGACGACGAGATCTATGCATAGCCACTGCTCCTGGCCAGGCCCATCCTGGGCCCAGGAGCGGTGTATATGCCTCCCTGGCCAAGCCAGGAGGGCGTATACACAGCTCTTGGGCCCAGGATTGGCCTGGCCGGGAGCAGTGGATATGCATAGATCTCGTCGCCCTAAGTAGGAAGGACAACGTAGGACTCGAACATTAGAGACTTGAAACTGAAGCGTGAGCAGGGAGGAGAAGGCCTCGTCGGTTGTCGTCGTTGGACCGCCGAACTTCGTCGGCCGCCCAGGGCGGGGGTGAGAAGGCAAAACGCATCACGACTGAGTCCAACCACAATGATCGAAATCACATTCTGCACGCGCGCCAAGGGTCGCACAAGCCACCGGGGAAGCGCAGAGCATGGCGTCAGGCGCGTGGATTGGCGGCGGGCTCCGATTCCGTACCACATCGGCGCGTTCCGTCGCCAAATCGGGCGGCATTGGCTTCATGTTTCGGGGGATTTACCAGCCTCGAGCGTATCCCTATCCCTAAGATTGACACGCCAAAAGGCGATGACAATCTTAGGGATTCGCCCTCAAAGAATAAGGGAATCCCTAAGATTGGCATCGTGATGAGGAGGTGCCCAGCATAGGGATAGGGATCTGTTCCAGGCTGGTAAGGGATGCGTTCCCCGATCTGTGGATCCGGTGCCCGCGCGCCAGATCCACGGATCCGTGATCCATGTCAGGGTGCGTTTGCGAGAACGAACGCCGATAGCTTGGCATCGCTCGGACGTGTGCATTTTTCCTTTGGCGAGGGCCATCGAGGAACATCCTTGACCATTTGGCGAAAAAAACACGCACGAAACCGAAAACAAGCACAACACATTGACGTCCGAGCGATGGCGAGATAACGGAACCAACGAGATGAATCGAAACCAGGCGGCACGGGTGCTCTCGCTCTTGCACGAGTTAGTGGCCAGAGGCGGGATCTTTCAGACAATGATTTGCGCTGGAAAAGCACAAGATTACATACGTGATTAAGGTCCCGCCTCCACACTCGCTTCTGAACGTCTTGTATCCTTTCCCTTCAAGGGGACAGTTGTCAAACATGTGGCGGGTGGGGTACTCTGCACAGGCTTTGGACAGCCCTCACATGTGTCCATGGCTGGAATAGCACTTGCACCTGAGACAAACAGCCAGGAGAGCTCCATCACTGCACTCGGAACCAACGCACCTGTGTGTAAGAGCAAGCAGGGACAGGGTATGAAAGCCATTCCTCTCAGAGCCGCCCAAGAACCTCGAGGGCTTGGGCACGGGGGGGCGTGATGGGCGGATCAGCTTCACTCTTCTCGAATCGAAGCAGGCTATAAAAGAGGAGGCAGAGACGACGCGAGAGCGCAAGCCGACTTGCATACCCTTTTTGATCCGATCGATCCGGTTCGAAATCGATGTTGGCCAGTCCAGTCCGGTTACATTCGGATGTTCCGAGTATCCGTTGCAGCCCGATGTTCGCACGGCGTCGTTCTGCCTCTTGGCGCGGCCGATCCGAGTCGATTCTGATTCCATGCCGATGCGGACCGATGCCATGCACGTTCCGATACTGTGATCGATGTTTCTTTGAGCTGGTGTTCGAGCTCCGACCCCGAATCGGGGCTCCTTGAGCGGGGGCTGTGACAAGCCAGGAGATTGGCGCGCCCGACAAATTGCGCAGCCGTGTGTCGAGGTATTCCGTCGGGGAGTGTTCTGACCCCTGGGCCGCCCGCCCCGTCCTTCTTTCCTTTCGGCCGCGTCCCTCCTCCCTCCTCCTCATTCTCCTGCATGGTGGCACAATTCGGCCCAGCGGCACCCCCGTTCATACCCTCAGCGCCAACGCAGTCACCCTCTGCCTGGCCGCCGACGCTAAAAGTGTCGAAGCATTCCCCTTCTCTGCTTTCTCCAGGTGGAGTTTTTTAGGCCCTGTTTGGCAATGCCCCTCGTTTAGGGGCATGTCCTGTTTGGCAATGTCCTCGTTTTTAGGTCCCGTTTAGGCCTGTTTGGCAATGCCCCTCGTTTTAGGGGCATTTGTTTGGCGATGCCCTCGTTTTGGGGGCATGTCCTGTTCAGGTCCTCGCTTTTAGGTCCTGCTTGGCAATGTCCTCGTCTAGGGGGCGCGAGCCTCGTTGCTGGGTGGGCCAGGGCGGGCTCGTGGCAGCACCCCGCCTCGGCGGCAGATTCGGCACATAAGCTCGCTGCCGCGGGGGGCGACGCCCCCGCGCGGCAGGGTCGACGGCAGGCTCCTCGGGGTCCAGGTTCTCCTCCTCCTCCTCCTCCTCCTCCTCCTCCTCCTCCTCCTCCTCCTCCTCCACGTGGGTCTCCACTTTCCGAGCGCTGGGGGCCTCGCCTGGGGCATTCCAGGAGAAGCTCCGCCTTCGAGGCCTCGAGAAGTTGCTGCCCCTTCCTCGGCGGAAGGTCAGCGGAGGGCGGCGGAAGCAGAACGATCGCGGCTCCACGGGAGGAAGCCGGCCGAAGCCGGCGGAATTCAAAGATGCGTTCCCAGGAGCAGGCTTAAATTGGCACCCTGAATCGCAGAATAATGAATTCCATAACCATAGAATATTTGAGTTCTAGTTGGACTTCTTTGATCTTCGTTGGGCCCTCCCTGGCGACGCCTCCGGCGCCGCCCCTGGCGCGCTCCGCGCGCCGCCAGGAAGAGGATTCCAGCCCAAATCCAAGAAGTCCGCGCGGAGATACGCGTTTCGTTGGAAGGCTCTACTACGGTCAAGCACCTGACTAAGAAGCCTTCTCCCGAAACGTTGGGTCAGCTTTTCTTGACCAACTCGCTGGAAGGCTGGCCCAGTTTCTCAAGAACGTCCGCCCCTCCAGCATTCACCAACAAAGTTGGCCGAAGCTCTGCAATGGAGACACATTCACGACGTTGGCCCAGGTTTTTTGAGACATGTTTTTAAGATCACATGTTTGGCTGCAGTGCTGTTCCAGAGTGGGAGCAGGAGAAGAGTCCCGCAGAGGGGACTGCGAGACTGTCCCCCCCTGCCCGCAGCCGTTCCGGCTGAGACGCCATCTCACTGAGTGAAGGAATCGTGCTCTCGCCTCAGCTACACTGGTTGTCCTGACTCGAAGAAAAAACAACACAAACAGAAATGCTCGACGGTCCGCGCGGAGGTGTTGGATTTGCGCTGGGGCCCCCTGGCGGCGCCTCCGGCGCTGCAGCGAGGCGTTCGAGGGCCTCCAGCTCAGCAGATTGTCAGAGCCCCGAAGTACAGTGAGCGGCTTGAGTAAGGAACACTTACTCTTCAAAAGGGGCTCGGTCGTTCCTTAGGCTTGCATGCGTTATTTACAGTTCCTTTTGCGTTATTTGTTATTTATCGTTCCTTATGCGTTCTTCCTTGGGATAAAAGAGGGGCTTCGTTCCTTATTTATCGTTCCTTAGGTCAGGCCGATGACTGTATTTGGGATGGGGGTGGTCAGGGGTATCCGAAGAGAAGCCCCACATGCAAAAAAAAACACTGACTTTCCGACGGTGGTTGAAGGATGTTGGCGTTCTCGCGTTTTCGGATTGCCGACGCTCCAAGACGGCCCAAACAAGACCCCAGGACCACCCACAGACGGCCCAAGAGGCTTCCAAGAGTGCCCCACGACGGCCTGAGAGCGCCCCAAGGCTGCTCAGGAGGCGCCCACGACGGCCCAAAAAGGGCCCCAAGCCAGCCCCAAACAATCTCCTGATTCGTCCCTCGGGGGCCCAAACAGGAGTTGTCCTGGACCAGACTGGAGTATCCCGGATAATTCAGGCGCCCCACCCCTCCTGAATCATCGTGGCTGGCGGTATTCAGCATCGGCGCGGGTATATCTCTGGTCGAAAACTGCCATATTCCCCGGCAATCCGGCTCAATCCCGCCTGGTCCAGTTTCATCATGTTTAGTTCCGTTGAATGTGGCTCACTCCCGGGCCCAATCTTGCTTGATTTGGCCTGGTGGCCTTCTTCGTGGGTTCAATCGATTTGAATCGTTCTGCTGACAGCCTCCCAGGAGTTGCATCTTAAAGTACGCGTCCGTACGGCTCACCCACAGTTGGCAGCGGAAACGGCACGGCAGTTTTTGTTCACAGTGTCCACACAACTGCGTCTTGAGTATGGGAACGGTAACAAAACAACGACCGGAAACGGCAACCTGGAACGCAATTGCAGAACGGAGTTGGTAAACAAGAATGCTTCTCCGTTTCCAGGGCCATCAAAGCTACGCTCTACCCCCCACGAGCCACTCGAACGGGATTCTCCAGGCCCCCCAGATGGTGTCGGAGTAGTTTTACCTTGCACCTTCGGGGGACCTCGCCTGTCCCCAAAATACGTATCTTTTCTGGTGCCCCACGCGGGCTCGATGCAGACTCGACGTGGATTTGGCGTGGATTCAGCGTGGATTCGACACCGATTCGACACGGATCCGACGAGTCCGACTCGGATTCGACACGGATTCGACGTGGATAGGGCCGCGGTTGGACAGACAAGGTTCCCCGAGGATGCAACAGAAAGTGGTTGGAGCCAGAGGATCGCGCCGCATTGCCGATGCATCGCCGATGTGGCTCGATGCGGAGCCCGGTGCTCTTCGCGCCGTCGCCGGCGTCTCGGTGCTGCCTCGGCGGTGCGGCGCGAGCCCTCGACCCCGTCTGCGCGGGCCCCGTCCTGGGAGGCCTTTCATCAGTGAGGTCCCCTGTGTAGAGGATTTCAACACGTCTCCTATTGTGCAAGATCTCGATGTGATTCCTTCTGTAGTTACCAGTTTGAAGCATATCCCTATCCCTATGTTTGACATCACCTCACCTCGATGCCGATCTTGAGGATTCCCTCAGTTTCTGATGGCCTATCCCTAAGATTGTCCTCGCTTTTTGCTCGCCCATCTTAGGGATAGTGATACGTTCGAGGTTGGTTATATTGTGCAAGATCTCGATGGGATTCCTCCTGTAGAAAACTGCAATGGGATTCCTTCTGTCGAGGCTTTCAGTCGCATTCCTGCTGCAGGACACGCCCTGCCTCCCACGAGCCACCCGCACGGGCCTCCCTCAGGAGGGGGAAAAACACACAGAGACAATGAATCGTCGATTCCCAGGAAAATATAGGGAAATGTGGGAAGTGGGGGGGAAGACAAAAACGCAGAACATCTGGGAAAACATGTGGAATAGTTTTATTAGTGTGTATTTATGTGTGTGGCCTGGGGCCCCTTCATCAACGGCGGGTCGAAGACAAACCGAGGGAGAACGAAAACAACACGAAGACGGATACAGTCGTGGCCCTGAAGAAGGGGCCCTTTTCGTTGGGGAGGGGCTCCGTGTTCCTTAATTGTTTCGCAGTCTGTCTTAGATTGCGAAGGTCTTACGGCCGATGCCGCCGACCCTGAAGGGGGACGATGAACGACGACGACGACGACGACGGCGACGGCGACGGCGAAGACGATCGCGAGTCCTTGTTGTGGCCTTCCCGGGCCCTCTTGGGCTGTCCTGGGGGATCTTAGGGCCGTCTTGGGGCCTTCCTGGGCCATCCTGGCGTGTACTTGGGCCGTTCTGGGGAGCTCTCGGAGGCAACTGGGGCCGACGTGGAGTGTATGAAGCCTGGAAGTCGAGCAGGCGAAAAAACATGGGCGGTTTCGGGACCTCCTGGTAGCCTCTTGGAGTGGGGAGCTTGAAATGTGGGTTGGTTTTCCCCCTCTTCGGCCTCTCTTGGGGTGTTCCTGGGGCTCTCTTGGGCGTTCTCGGTCGGAGGAGGGGGAGGGGGGGAGGGGGTCACGATTCGCAGGACGCTTCCAGGGACCCCACGGGATCTTCTCCTCCCTCTCACCCCCCACCAGGACCTCCCCTCTCTCGTGGGGAAGGGACTGCAGGAATGGGGTACCCTTCGAGTCGATTACGCTGTTGTTTAATTCTCCTCTGGCTGGAGCGTTTGAGGAGGTGGGCCGAGGGAAGATGGGGGGTGGTTCTGGGAGGCTCATGCAGGTTTCAGGGTGGTGCGGGGGAAAAAACGACGATGTTTCGCAGCTTGCCTTGGATTTGCCTTACGCTTTCGATCTGCAATCCAAGCTAAACTTCTGGAAACTAAGTGGTCTCGTTCCCTATTCAGGGTTCCTTAGGTCAACGCCTCGACGTAAATCCGACGTACATCCGACGTAGTCCGACGGGA
Source organism: Prorocentrum cordatum (assembly GCA_963575745.1). Classification (NCBI taxonomy): domain Eukaryota; class Dinophyceae; order Prorocentrales; family Prorocentraceae; genus Prorocentrum; species Prorocentrum cordatum. Next base: position 278,317 of record CAUYUJ010009835.1, read on the forward strand.
ACCCGACGTAATTCCGACGTAGATCCGACGTAAATCGGGTCTCAAGTTGCCGCGCGAGCTCGTTTTTTATTCAGTCGTGGCCCTGAATAAGAAACCCTTTTCGTTGGGGAGGGACTCCGTTCTCCTTAATTGCTTCGCAGCTTGCCTTGGATTTGACTTCGGTTTTCGATGTGAAATCTAAGCTCAACTTTCGGAAAATAAGGGGCTTCGTTCCTTAGTCGGGGTTCCTTAGGTCAACGCCTCTATTGTAACACCGTTCAGGCGTCCGATATGCTTGAATGTTTTTCAGCCCAGGGGGATGGCCTTGACTATACTTAGCTCGTTGCAAGTTAGCTTGAGCGCAGCGGCAGGGGGATGGAGGGAGGAGGGAGAGGGAGGGGCGAGGCATAGGAGGAGGAGGAGGAGGAGGCGGAGGAGGAAGAAGATGAGGAGGAAGAGGAGGAAGAGGAGGGGAGGAGGAGGAGGAGGAGGAAGGGGGGGGGGGGGAGACAAAGAGGGAGGGAGACGCCGCGACTGTGACACCGTTCGGGCTCGGTCCGGGCCGACGCCGCGCACGGGCGAATTCGAGAGCGGCCGGCGGGCGGCCCACGGGGCCGCCCGCCCCCGCTCCGCCCTCCGTCCCGCCGCCGCGCGTGCTCGGGCGCCCCCGCCGCCCCGTCCCCCGCTCCTCTCCTCCTCCTCCTTCGCCTCCCTCCTCCTCCTCCTCCTTCGCCTCCTCCTCCTCCTCCTCCTCCTCCTCCTCCTCCTCCTCCTCCTCCTTCGCCTCCTCCTCCTCCTCCATCCCTCCTCCTCCTCCTCCTGCCTCCTTCGCCTCCTCCTCCTCCTCCTCCTCCTCCTCCTCCTCCTCCTCCTCCCTCCTTCGCCTCCTCCTCCTCCTCCTCCTCGCCTCCCCCTCCTCCCTCCCCTCCTTCGCCTTCCCCTCCTCCTCCGCCTCCTCCTCCTCCTCCTCTCCTCCTCCTCCGCCTCCTCCTCCGCCTCCTTCGCCTCCTCCCTCCTCCTCCTCCGCCTCCTCCTCCGCCTCCTCCTGCTCCTCCTCCTCCCTCCTCCTTCCCTTCGCTCCCCCTCCTCCTCCTCCTGCGCCCCCTCCTGCTCCTCCTCCTCCTCCTCCTCCTTCTCCTTCGCCTCCGTAGCCATTTTGGCTCAAGCCATTTTGGCTCAAGGCCATATCGGGAACTCATCCCCCCGACTCAAGTGGCCTGCGCCCGCCGCGCGCGCGCTCTCGGCCAAAGGAGCTCGCCCGAGCAGGCCGTGAGCTATACTCTTTCAGTCACTGCCACTTGTGCCTTTTGCCAGTGTTCGTGTACTGTATCTTCCCTTTCGGTTCTGACGGTTGGCCGCGATGGGCCGCTCGGCCAAGGCCAGGCGTGCTGACAAGTCGTCGGAGTCAAACAGCCCATCCAGGAGGACTTCGCATTCGAGAAGGTCTTCGCCGACGCCCAGGCGCCCACGCCGAGACACTGACCGCTTCTCGATCAGCTCATCTCCACCGCCCCGTGATGATAGGAGCAGGAGTGCAGGCGCTTGTTCTGACAGTCAGCCTCCTGTGTGGATGAAAGATATGATCGGAGAGGTTCGTGGGATGAATAATAACATAGCAAAGTTGGAACAAAGTATGCAGCAAGAAGTGCTCACTTTCAGAAATGCTCTCACGCTTCAAGACCAGAGTTTACATAATTTGAATGCGAGGATCATTGCAGTCGAGCAAGCACCGGCAGCCAGGATCGAGGAGGCCGTTGCGGCGGCAATCGACACCAAATTAGAGTTCGTGCAGAACCAGCTGGACGCGCTGAAGGCGGGCTCCGTTGCCCCTTCCAGTGCGGGATCGTTTGACCTGGCGATGGATGATGGAGCTCGTCCTGCATATGCTGGTGGAGGTGGAGGTGGTGGAGGCCCCAGTCGACAGGCACCCACGGATGCATGTGTGCGCTTCCTTGGGACCTTCCCGAGGCCGCTGTTTGAAGAAGGCGAGGGAGAAACACTACAATGAGACGGTTCTTGCACGCTATGCGCATCTATTGAATGGAGCGACGCCCTTCTTCCACGGCATCTCGCAGAGCTACAAGCTCACCTTCCCGACCACCGTCGCCGCGAAGACATTCCAGCAGTGATGCAACGAGGACGGCGGCCATGACTATGTGGACAATCGTACTCAGAAGACATCATCGATTCGCTGCCGTGCCGACTTGCCAGTGGGTGCGAGGATGAGGCAGAAAGCTTTCAATGGCATCTTCGAGCCCTTCCTGAATGAGTTGAAGAAGAGCCCCAAGTGGGGCCCGTCATGCCGCCTGGGGGTGAACGGATTCAAAGGAGTTCTATTGGTTCGTGATGATGAGGACATCTGGGAGATCGTCGCAGCCAGGGACAAGTCGAAGTCGGATGTGGAGTTCATTCCAATCCATGAGGAGCTCGCCGAGTGGGGAATCAGCGCTGAGAAGGCGTCCTCCATCATCGAGCGGGTCCGTGCGCAGCTCTAGGCTGCACCACCAGGGCATCGTCGTAGTGGCCACAGGGACGCAGAACGCGATGGTCTTCGCGAGGCGGAGGGGACGCTGAGTGAGGCCAGCAGTTCTGCTTTTGCAGCCCCGCTTGGGGGCTCAGCGCTTTCTTGTAGCAGCAACAGTTGCAGCAGCAGCAGTCAGTTTTCTCAGCCAGGCAGTCAGTCCCCTCTCTCTCCCCCCTCCTCTCTCGTCACCTTGCAGTGGATCAACGGCTCAGCATCTGCTCCTGGAACGTTCAGACCCTTCTGGGATCGGTGTTCACGGATCAAAATGTTATTCGGGAAAAGTTCAGGCGCCTGAGGACACTCCTCGAAAAAAAAACGATGTTGTGTGTATTCAGGAATCCCATGGTATTGCAGAGGACCTTGATCAGTTGGAAAAGGATCACAAGTCTCACAAGCCGTTCGGGACCTTCTGTGAGTCAGCTGCCGCTGGAGGCCTACTGTTCTTTGTCTCACGTAAGCTGCTGTCGAGGTTTACTGCTGCGCATCTAGATACCATAGTGCCTGGTCGTATTGCTTCTCTCCTTCTCCAGGGACCTCAAGGGTGTTGCCAGATTATGAATGTTCATATTGTTCCTGATTGGGCTGAGTGGGAGGTGCGGGGGATCTTCTCTCGTATCCAACGTGCCCTTCTTCCTTCTGATGTGTCTCTTGGTTTTGTTGTGGGCGATTGGAAGTTTATGGCTACGGGGAAATCGAGGCTGCATACAGATACTGGCCTGGATGGCCCTGTAGGCTCGCGTCTTGCATCGCACTTTCTTGCCTCGCTCGGCCAGCTGGGGGAGGTCATGCCGGAGAGGGATACACACAGGATTATTCGTACAACTGGAAGCGAGAGTGGGGCTGGCGAGCAGGTCTCATTTGCTCGCCTTGACCGCATTTACACCGCGCTCGCCTCGCAGGACCTGCTGGGCCTCTGCCCGAGGACGGGGGCCATTTGGCCCATCACTGACCTCAGAGCCCCATCAGACCATTGCCCTGTATTTCTGTCGCTTGCGGCATGGTCCCCGTCGGGCACTACGCGCATTCCCAGCTGGGTGTGCAGGCATGCCCAATTCAGTATTAAGCTTCAGGAAATATTGGATCCAGAGGCCCTCTCTGCAGTACCGGCTGTCCGGCTTAATGAAATTAAAGAAGTTATGAGATACGTCTCGCAGCGCGTCAAGGACTGGGCCTTTGAAAAGGGGGCCCGCACGGTGGAAGAACAACTCGCTTGTATGTTGCGTGTTCTTCGGGGGGCTCGGGGGGGGGACTCTCGTAAGATCTCCAAAGGCCTCAAGGGGTTCCCTGTTCTCTCCAGGTATCTTGACCCTCAGGAGCTGCGGTGGACGGACCGCCAGGGCTTCGACTCGCTTTTTTCCGACCTGATGCGTCAGAACCTTCGTGCTCGCGAAGTCTCTGCTCGCGCGGAGGCGGATGGCGACGTCGGTGGAGCCCGTGCCGCGCAAGCCATTGCTCGTGTCCGCCGTCTCGGCCAGGCCTGGAAGAAATCTGGTCGCCAGATTTTTCTCCAGCAGGTTACGGATGCTGACGGCATGGCCCACAGCGATCCGAATGAGTGCTCCAAGTTGTTGGCGGATCACTGGAGTGCCATCTTTAGCTCTCGTGAGGTAGATAATGAGATGATTGAATCACTGGCCGCTGAAGTTACCCCGATCCCAGAAGACCAGCATCAATATATTTCCGACTCTGGTTCGATCTACCCTTGGGTCATCCCTGAGGTTGTCTTCGCGGAAATCCTGGACCAAAAATATGACTCTTGCCCTGGGCCCGATGGTATCCCTTACTCGGCCTGGAAAGCCTTTGGAGATATTGGTTTGGAATGCCTCTACTCCATCTACCTCGAGCTGGTTGAGCACCAGCGCCTGCCGCCCAACTTTAACGACAGCGCCGCTGCCTTCTTGCCGAAGGGCGCTGCGCTGGAGGGTGAGACCGTCGCTCGCACTGCTGAAGAAACACGGCCCCTTTCGCTTTCCAATACGGACAACAAACTTGTGAGTGCAAGCGTTGGTTGGACGCTCTCCAAGGTTGCGAGTGACAAGGTCCTGGGTGCCCAAAAAGGTTTCTTAAAAGGTAGGCAGATGATCGACAACATTATTGAGGTGGACGCGACGATGCTGCTTGCGCACGCTCTCTGCGACTGTCGTCGTGCAGGCACGGCCCTGTTCGACCTGAAAGCGGCCGTCCCCAGCATTAACCACATCTACATATGGTCTATATTACGTGCATTTGGTATTCCTGAATTTATTGTGCTTAGCATTATGGCCTTATATGGTAATAGTCGTATGGTTGTTCAATTTAATAACTCGGAGCCCTGCTATATCCAGCTGTGTCGTGGTATCAAACAAGGTTGCCCCCTAAGTGGTCTCCTCTTTAGCCTCTGCTTCGACCCAGTCGTTCGACGATTGCAGCATGTCTCTTTGTGTGCGGCTGTCACTTTTAACGTGTTCGCGGACGACATGGCCGCGTCAGCCACCGATCTTGTTGCGGTGCTCCCGAGGGTGTGCAAGATCATTGTGCTGAGTGGGTGCGCCACTGGTCTGATGTTGAATTTGAAGAAGTGCCATCTAGTTTTTCCTGATGAGGAAACATGCACCCAGGCCACCCATCTCTGCAGGGAAGCAGGTATCAGGATTCGGCAATTTGTTGTCTCGAGGTGCGGGTGGTATCTTGGAGTGGGGGTGGGGATCGAGGCGTCTGAAAAGTCTTGGGCCCCTGTACTCGCCAAGTTGAAGGAAAGGTGTTTGAGGATCAAGACTATGGGCTTGGGGTTATCGTCTAGCATTGGGGCCTATAATGTATATGGTCTACCTGTGTTTTCTCATGTATCGCAAGTTCATGTTCCTCCTCCGCGTGCTTTGAAGGTGGAAAAAGACGGGCTCCAGCTTCTCACATGCTCCCCGAGACACAGCTTCCCGCCCATGTCCCTCTTCAATTTGCGTTGGCTCGGCCACCAGGTGGAAGCTCGACGGCTTGAGACGTATGCCCGAGCTTGTATGATCCGTGCAGCCACGAGAAGTACGTGTTTTTTATATTTTACTCCAGGCTCCTTGACCTCTGGGCAGAGTCTGATGAGATCTGTGTGGCCTGGAGGTATAAGATTATGACTCGGCAATCGATCTTCATGCAGATGAAGACTGCGTATGAAGAGTTCTATAGGATACATCCCCAGCCAGGGGATATACCAGCCAATAAAGTCCAAGCGTATATCCAGAAGCAGTTGAATGTTTCCAATAGTATGCCGTGTATTCCCTCCATCCTCTACCTTCGTATTGCCAAATGGTTCCCCAGGTGTCCCATGGAATTTGCTGATCGGGCATTTATCCGACTTCATATTCTAGGCTCCAAGCTCCCTGGGTTCGTCGCTACCGCCGTCCTGAAAAGTCTCTTCAATTATTGGAATACGACCAGACGTTATCGTTGTGGAGCTGTTGGGTGTCGGTTCGGTTGCCAAGCAGTAGGAGGGGATGATATATTGCACTATATGGTATGTCCTATTGCTATCGGTGCCGTTCGTAACAGCTATCGACTTCTTCCTGACGACTATGGAGTTGACCCATATTCTTCCTTCCTCCCCCACCTTCTCCCTGCTGATAATGAATCTTTTCTGTCAGCCTGCCTGGCCCTTGACTGTCTGCACTCTGCTTTCCAATCTCTTAGGTCCTCTTGCTCCGCCCCTTCCCCCGCGCGCACAATAGGCCTGATCCGAGCTCGTGTTCGCACCCAGGTCCGTCGGTCGAAGGTCGCCGAGACCCTGGCTAGGGCGGGCCCTGGTCGGCAGCGGCCATGATGTGCGTGGCCCCCCCAGGCGCGCCCGCGGCGTGCTTCTCTCTGGGCAGTGGTGGACGGGACCTCCCTCTCCCCCCCCCTGAACGCGGGTCGCTCCTCCTTCTCCTTCGCCTCCCCCTCCTCCTCCTCCTCCCCCTCCTCCTCCTCCTCCTCCTCCTCCTCCTTCGCCTCCTCCTCCGCCTCCTCCTGCCCTCCTCCTCCTCCTCCTCCTCCTCCTCCTCCTCCCCTCCTCCTCCTCCTCCTCCTCCTCCTCCGCCTCTTCCTCTCCTCCTGCTCCTCCCCCTCCTCCTGCCTCCCTTCTCCTCCTCCTGCGCCTCCTTCCTGCTCCATCCTGCTCCTCCTCCTCCTCCTCCTTCGCCTCCTCCTCCTCCTTTTCCTCCTCCTCCTCCTCCTCCCCCTCCTCCTCCCCCTTCGCCTCCTCCTGCGCCTCCTCGCCTCCTCGGGTCCTGGTTCTCGGGGGCTCCTCGGGGTCCAGGTTCTCCTCCTCCTCCTCCTCCTCCTCCTCCTCCCTCCTCCTCCTCCTCCGCCTCCTCCTCCGCCTCCTCCTGCTCCTCCTCATCCTCCCTCCTCCTCCTTCGCCTCCCCCTCCTCCTCCTCCTGCGCCTCCTCCTCCTCCTCCTGCTCCCTCCTGCTCCTCCTCCTCCTCCCCCTTCGCCTCCTCCTTCTCCTCCTCCTCCGCCTCCTCCTCCGCATCGCGGGGCGGGATGTAGCGCCCACCGCCCGCCCACGTCACCGAGCTGCTCGTCCCTCCCGCCCTCGCTCCCCTTCCCCCCTCCCGCGCTCGCTCCAGACCTCGCTCCCGCCCTCGCCCCCGCCCCCTCCTTTCCCCCCTCCCTCCCGCCGTCGCTCCCCCCCCCCCTCCCGCGCAAGGGGTGGGGGGACCCCCTTGGCGCTGCCGGCGAGGGAGGATGGAGCAAGGATCGAGGAGGAAACGGGGCGGGGGAGCAGCCAGGAGGCAGCGGGGCGAGGGAGGATCGAGCCAGAGCCGAGGCGAGGTGTCGAGGAGGACCGCGGCGCCGTCGGCGAGGGAGAGGGAGGGTCGAGGCGGGCCGAGGCCGGCGCGGTCGGCCGCGGGCCGCTGGGCCCGCGCCTGCTCCATCCTCCTCCTCCTGCTCCATCCTGCTCCTCCTCCTCCTCCTCCTTCGCCTCCTCCTCCTCCTTTTCCTCCTCCTCCCCCCCCTCCTCCTCCTCCTCCTTCGCCTCCTCTGCGCCTCCTCCTGGGGGGTCCTCGGGGCTCCTCGGGGTCCAGGTTCTCCTCCTCCTCCTCCTCCTCCTCCTCCTCCTCCTCCCTCTCCCCTCTCCTCCTCCTCCTCCTCTCCTCCTCCTCCTGCTCCTCCTCCCTCCTCCTCCTCCTCCTCCCCCTCCTCCTTCGCCTCCTCCTCCTGCTCCCCTCCTCCCTCCTCCTCCTTCGCCTCCTCCTTCTCCCCCTCCTCCGCCTCCTCCTCCGCATCGCGGGGCGGGATGTAGCGCCCACCGCCCGCCCACGTCACCGAGCTGCTCGTCCCTCCCGCCCTCGCTCCCCTTCCCCCCTCCCGCGCTCGCTCCAGACCTCGCTCCCGCCCTCGCCCCCGCCCCCTCCTTTCCCCCCTCCCTCCCGCCGTCGCTCCCCCCCCCCCTCCCGCGCAAGGGGTGGGGGGACCCCCTTGGCGCTGCCGGCGAGGGAGGATGGAGCAAGGATCGAGGAGGAAACGGGGCGGGGGAGCAGCCAGGAGGCAGCGGGGCGAGGGAGGATCGAGCCAGAGCCGAGGCGCGAGGTGTCGAGGAGGACCGTGGCGCCGTCGGCGAGGGAGGGGGCCGAGGCGGGCCGAGGCCGGCGCTCGGCCGCGGGGCCGAGGCCGGCGCTCGGCCGCGGGCCGCTGGGCCCGCGCCTGCCTCGGCACCCACCCTTGGCATCGCCTCGGACGTGTGCATTTTTCCTTCGGCGAGGACCATCGAGGATCGCAGGCGATGTTTCTCCCCCAATCCCCGAGTTTCGCCCAAAAAGTTTGGCCGCTCAGAAAAATGGAAAAACCCTGGGATACACCCCAAGGGGGCTATTCGGACGCACCCCTATCGAGGATGGGCACCCCCCCATCGTATATCCCAGGGTTGGGCCCCAAATTTCTGGTCCATTCGGAAACCCCACGAAGCCTGGGATAGGGGTCGACGTATCCCTTGTTAGAGGAGCATCCCTGATCGTTTGGCGAAAAAGCCACGCACGACGCCGAAGAGAGCACAGGGAGTTGACGTCCGAGCGAGGGCCAGCACCAGGCCGCCCAAAAGCCCGACCGCAAGGCCCCAACGTGCCCTCTCCATTCCCAGTGGGGGGGGGGGGCGTCGGGGAGCATCGCGTGCTTCCCGTGCTTCCGTGTTTCCTCCTCCTGATCTTCATTGATAACTTGATGTATGGAAGTTGTTACCACGAATGTCTGGCATTTTGACGTGTGTTCAGGTTCCGACTCCAGTTCGGTTGTTCTTGAAGTACGCCCAGCCCCCGGAGCATCGACAAGACCACGTGTGGAACCCGTGCCATCCCCCCCATCCCGAGATTCGGGTCTTCGGGCTGGGTTGGGGTGGTCTGGCAGGAGCAGTCGCTCCCTCCGTCCCACCGCGCGCGTGCTCGGCCGCCCCCCCCCCCTCCCCTCCCGCTCCTCTCCGTCTCCCCTCTCCCTCCCGCCCTCGCTCCCCTTCCCTTCCTCCTCCCCCCTCGACTGGACGTATGCGCGTTACTTTTTGCCAGAGGGGCTCTTGGTGCGGGGCCCAAGCGGGGTCTCCCCTGATCGCCGAACGCGATGCGATGGCAGCGTCCTGCGCTCTTGTGTTTGGTCCCCCCGCGGCCTCCACAGGGCCGCGCACCAAAGGTCATTTTTACCCAGGGTCACTCTTTCTAGGAGCCGACCCTCTCCCGTTTCGAAGAATAATAACAATACCATCAAGAACAAAAACACCAAGAACAACCGCAACACCACCACCACCACCACCACCGCCGCCACCACCACCACCACCACCACCACCACCACCACCACCACCACCACCACCACCACCACCACCACCAACAACAACAACAACAACAACAACAACAATCACACACCGCACAAGCTCAAACTTCCGACGTTCCGCGCGGATTTCGCAGATCGGCGCTCGGGCCTCCCTGGCGGCGCCTCCAGCGCCGCCCTTGGCGCTCCGCTCGACAGGGAGCGGGGGTTCGGCGCGGATCCAAGAAATGCGCGCGGAGATCCAACAGTGCAGTTTTCAGGAGGGGAGAAAACACACGGACACAATCAATCGTCGATTCCCCAGGAAATATGTGAAAATATGGGCAGGGGGGGAAGACAGAAACCCAGAAAATATGGGAACATATGGGAAATCCTTTTATTTGTGTGTATTTGTTTGTGTGTCCCAGGGCCCCTTCAAGTTTGTTCTTCCTCTGCTCCCTCCATCCTCCCTCCTTCCCCACTCCGTTCTCGCGCTTCCCTTGGATCTCGGGGCCCCCGCTCGGGGGGGAGGGGCGAGGCAGGGTTTCCCCAGACAGAACGGGCCTTCCCAAACCAGATGTTGCGGGCCAAGACGACGGGGTCTTCCCAAACCAGCCGCACGGCTCTTCCCAAACCAGCCAGGTCTTCCCAGACCAACCGCCCAGGTCTTCCAAACCGACTGTGTCTTCCCAGACCAACCGCCCCGGTCTTCCGAAACCAGCCAGGCCTCCCAAACCAACCTCCCGGGGCTTGTCAAACGAACCAGGTCTTCCAAAGCCACTCCCGCGGGTCTTGCAAAGCCATTCCCCAGGTCTTCCCAAAACAATCGGGTCTTCGTCTCGCCCTCGTTCCCGCCCTCGTTTTCGCCTTCGTGCTCGCCTTCGTTCTTGCCGTCGTTTTCGCCTTGGTTCCCGCCTTCGTTGTCTCCTTCGTTCTAGCCTTCGGTCTGGCCTTTGATCTCGCGTTTTTTCTCGCCTTCGTTCCCGCCTTCGTTCTCGCTTTCATTCTCTCCTTCGTTCTCGCCTTTGTTCTTGCCTCCGTTCTCGCCCCTGTTTCTGGCTTCGTTCCCGCATTCGTGTCGGACCTTGTTTCCGCCTTCGTTCTCGCCTTCGTTCGCGCCTTCGTCCTCGCCTTCGTTCGCGCCTTCGGTGTTGCCTTCGTTCTCGTATTCGTTCTCGCCTTCGTCCCCGTTTTTTTTCGTTCTCGTTTGCGCCCTCGTTCCCGCCTTCGTTCTCGCTCTCGTTCTCGCCTTCGTTCTCGCATTCGTTCCCGCCTTCTTTGTCGCCTTTGTAATCGCCTTCGTTCTCCCCTTCGTGTTCGCCTCTGTTTTCGTCTTCGTTCTCGCCTTTGTTCTCGCCTTCATTCTCGCCCTCGTTCCCGCCTTCGTTCTCGCCTTCGTTCTCGCATTCTTTCTCGCTTTCGTTCTCGCCTTCGCTCCCGCCTTCGTCCTCGCTTTCGTTATCGCCGTCGTTCTCGCTTTCCGTTCCCGCCTTCGTTCTCGCCTTCGTTCTCGCGTTCGATCTCGCCTTCTTTCTCGCCTTCCTTCTCGCCTTCGTTCTCGCCTGCGTTCTAGCATCTGCCCTTGTTCCTGCCCTCGTCCGAACGGCCGCCTGAGAGCCGTGACCCAGAGACCAGGGGAGGGCAGCGTTAGGGGGGGATAGGCTCATTGGGGATGCATCCACCCGTAATCGCCCAGTCATCCCCGATGGGGGGCTCCACAACCCACCCCGCTCAGGACTATGCGGGTTCGCGATCGGGGGCCTATCGCCGATCTATTGGCGATGTATCGCCGATTCTAGGTCGATGTTGCCCCTCCTGAGCTGGTTCCCCCACTTCGTTCCCCTCACTTGACAAGACCAGCCCAGGTGAGACAAGACGCGATAGCTTCCAGTCGGGCCAAGATGTCCCCAGGATGTCCCAGGTCGGTCCCAAGGCCGGCTCGGAGGCTGCCACGACTCGTCAAGGCGGCCCCGAGCGGACTAACACGAGGCCTCCAAGAGGCAACAATGATTCCCCAAAACGGTGTTTGCGGTTCTGATTTCTTATTTTTCCTCTCAGGAACTGGAGGGCATGTTTGCTGGTCTGGCGGCTGCGTTACCGCCGTCGCCAACCCGTGGCCGCCTCGTCGCCGCCTGTCGTGTGGACCTGTCTGCCGGACTGGCGACTAAGTTGCCGCCCCGTCGCCGCCTCGTCATCGCCCGTCGTCTTGGCCTGTCTGCCGTTCTGGCGCCTATGTTGCCGCCGACGTCGCCCCGTCGCCGCCTCGCTGCCGCCAGTCGTCTGGGCCTGTCTGCCGGTCTGGCGACTACGTTGTTGCCGTCGCTGCCTCGTCGCCTCCCCGTCGCCGCCTAGACTGCACAACAGGTATTCTCCTTTGTAAGAGAATATAAGGACCTAATCCCCCCCTGGGGCTATCCCCTTCCTTTTCCACTGAAATTCAGATATGATCCTGATCCCTCGCCCACCCTAGATATGAATTCGTACCATTCCAGCTAAACCGGTTCCCCCCTCATCCTTGCAAAAAATACTACGCGCGCACACCCGTTAATCACAAATCATAAGTTTTCAATCCTTTGTTTCGAAAGGGGACGGAGTGCACACGCGCGCGTCGTTGCGTGTGCATGCCGAAATCCTTCAAAATCCGGAGGTTTCGCAAGGAATTCCAAATCGAGTGCCCCGAAAGCGCATAAAGACAGATGTTTTCGCAACAAGGATTTTCAAAACAATGTGCCCTCGTTCTTGTGCGAATTCATAAGAAAACCCTCATGTTTCAACATTTGCATAAAATTCTACCAAGCGGGTTTCGCGCGCGCGCATGTCGAAATCGTTCGAACGCCCTTGCGCGCGTGCTGCCGCAAGAACCCTTTTGCAACAGATGTGACGAAGTGCACACGCCCGCGTCGTCGCGCGCATGCCGAAATCCTTCAAAAGCCTTAGGTTCCATAGGCATTTCACAACCGAGTGTCCCGAAACATTATAAACTATCCTGGCGAAGGACCCAACCATATGCAGTTGTGAATACCGCACTTGCGAATATCTTCTTCGGTGGAGCTCTTTATGGGGCCACTAAGCGCTGCACGCGGTTGGGGGAAACGCACGCGGGCGGTAGCATTGAGGCCGCCGGTGGAGCTCCGTATGGGGCCACGAAGCGCTGTACTGGGTGGGGGGGGGGGCGCATGCGGCCGGTAACACTGGGGCCGTCGGTGGAGCTCCCCATGGGGCCACGAAGAGTGTGAGAGTGTGGCGCATCGGGTGCGGGCGCGCCATAAGGACCCTGACGTTGGTGCCTGCGGCGGAGCTCCCTGTGGGGTTGCGAAAGTGTGGCGGGTGTGCCGCATCGGGCGCTGGTCCGCCATGCGGACCTTGCCATTGCAGCCGCCTGCGGTGCAGTTCTTTATGGGGCCACGAAGCGTGTGAGGGGTGTGTCGAATCGGGCGCGGGATCGCTATGTGGACCCTGCCGCTGGGGCCCTCGGTGGAGCTCCCTGTGACCACGAAACGCGTGAGGAGTGTGCCGAACCAGGCGCGGGTATGCCATGTGGACCCTTCCATCTGGGCCTTCGGTGGAACTCCCGATGGGGCCACGAAACGTGTGAGGGGTGTGCCGACATGATTGGCACGCGGAGGGCAGATGCAAGGAGGGGGAGGAGGGGGAGGGGGCAGTGCGAGGTGAGGTGAGGGACGCGGGGCGTTGTCTCTTCTAAACGAGGATCCAAGACATGATACGTGGGACGACATATGGCTTCGCATCAGCAGTTTCCCCAAAAAACCTGCGCTCGCGTTCGTGCGAATCCTCAGGACAACCGTAGTTTGTTTGGTATAAAAAGTCATGTGCGCTGAATTCTGCCAGACGGGCCTCTCGCGCCGCATGCCGAAATCATTCAAACGCCCTTGCTCGCGTGCTGGAGGGGCCACTCTCGCGCGTCGGCCGCTCGCGCATGTCGAACTCCTGCCAAAACCCTCATCACCGACGCGAGAACGCCGTCATCGTCGACGGCGTGATCAGCACTGGTGCCGTTGCTGGGCGTTCCGTCGCCGTTGTCAGCATCGTCACCAGCATCGGTACTATCATCACTGTGCCTACCGTTGGCGAAGTTGCCATGACACCGCGCCCGCCCAAGCCGCAGATTCGCACTGAAGTGCCCACTGGGATTTGCGCAGCGGTCAGCGCCACCGCGGCCGCATGGGTCGCGCCAAACCAGCTGGCCGCTGTGCGCGCTTGCATCCGCGGGCTGGCGCGGCCGCAGAAATGCACCAGCCAACATCAAGCACTCACCGCAAGCGCTTCAGCATGGGTTTTGCAAACCAAGTTGCCAGTGGGTGGGTGAAACGATTGCGCGAGCATTGGAGCTGACAATTTCAAGTTGAGCCTTGCCCGTAACTGTTTTACGATTCCCCCCCTCGCCACCCGGACTTACCGGGTCACCTCTTCGCATTGTAGTTACATAGGATTCTGCCCCATCGTCCATTCTAGGTACGAGTCCGTAGCATCCCAGCGTAGCCGTTATCGACCCCCCCTTCATCCTTTGCAAAAGTGAGTATGCGCGCGCACCCGTTTATCATCAATCGCAAGCTCCCAGCGTTCATTTGCAAAACAACCGGACGAAGTGCGAACGCGCGCGTCGTCGCGCGCGCGTGTTGGCACCATTCAAAAACATGACGTCCCGTAGCGTTTTCAAAATCGAGCGTCAAAAAACATGCAGAAACAAATGGTTACGCAACACAGGTGTTCAATAAAGGTGTGCGGCCTCGCTCTTGCGAGCTCTTAAGAAAAACCATAGTTTCCCAACGTTGACATAAAATGCTACCAAACGGACTCCTCGCGCGCATGCCGCAGTCGTTCGAAAACCCTTGCGCGCGTGTTGTCCCAAGAATCGCTTGCAACAGGTGTGACGAAGTGCACACGCGCGCGTCGTCGCGCGCGCATGCCCAAATACTTCAGAACCTCACACGCGTCGTACAGATTTCAAAACCGAGTGTCCCGCAACCAGAAGAAACAGATGGCTTCGCATCAACAGATTTCAAACACAAAAAAAAACGCGCAGTCGCGCTCATGCGAACCGTCAAGAACACGATTGTTTTCGTCCAACATGTGCATTGGATTCTGCCAAACTGGCCTCCCGCGCCGTATTCCGAGATCATTCAAATGTGTTGCGCGCGTACTGGGGGGGCACGATGCGTTGTCAACTAATACCATGCGGGCCGCTCTCGCGCGCCGGTCGTTCGCGCATGTCGAACTGCTGCCAAAAGCTTCAGCAACGACGCGCACACGCCGTCATCGTCGTCGGCATGATCAGCACCGGCGCTGTCACTGGCCGTGCCGCCGTCGTTGTCGCCGTCGTCGCCAGCATCGCTACTATCACCATCGTGTCTACCATTGTCCACGTTGCCATGATACCGCGCCCGCCCAAGTTACAGACTCGCACTGAAGTGCCCGTTGGGCTTTGCCCAGCGGCGAGTGCCACCGCGGCCGCGTCGGCGGCGCCAAAGTAACTGGCCGCTGCGCGCGCGTGCATGCGGAGGTTTGTGCGGCCGCAGAGGTGCACCAACAAAAACCAGGCACTCATCGCAATCGCCCCCGCAAGGGTTTTGCAAACCAAGGGATGTGTGGGATGATTGTGCGAGCAGTAGATTTGACAAGTTCAAGTTGACCACCGGTGAATTCATTCTCCTTTCTAGAAAGAGAATAGTCTCCACCCCCCCCTGGACTTATCGGGGGGGGGTAATTCCCCTTGGGATAGTACGATATATATATATATATATATATACATATATATATATATACACATATATATATACATATATATATATATATATATATATATATTCTGCACACTCGTCCATCCCAAGTATGAAATCATACCATCCCAGCCAAACTGGTTTTCCCCCCGGAGGTTCCCTTCCAAAAGAAATTCTAGACGCTTCGCGTATCCCCACGAGCCCGTCCAGAAACGACCCCCAGGCGAGTAGAGGGTCGTCCTGAGGGGTTTTTCGGCGTCTTGGGTGCCTCGGGGGGGCCTCTGTGGGCCTTTCGGGATCCTCTTTGGGGCCTCCTGGGGGCCTCTTGGGGCCTCTTGGGGCCATCTTGGGGCCTCTGGGAGCACCTTGGGTGCCTCTGGGGGGTCTCTTGGAGCCTCTTGGGGGTCTCTTGGGGGCCTCCTGGGGGCCTCTTGGGGGGCCTCTTGGGGTCATCTTGGGGCCATCCTGCGGCCTCTTGGGGTATCCTGGGGGCCTCTTGCGGCCATCGTGGAGGAAATCGATCAAAGAAGAGGGGCTCCTTAATTAGAGCCCCCCCCCAGGAACTCCAAAAATCGTCTCCTGTACCGCTCTGGGACCGCTCTTGGAGCGCTCTGCGGCGCTCTTGGCGCCGTCATGGGGCTTTCTTGGGCCCTTCTTGGAGCTATCTTGAGCCATCTTGGAGCCATCTTGACGCCTCGGATGTGCATCGCAAGCGAAAAAGTGAGAACACCAAAAACATTGGTTTCCCCTGGGATTTTGAAGCATTGTGGCCTCTTGGATGCATCCTAATGATGCTCTTGTGGGCACTTGGAACCGTCTTGGAGAGTTCTTGGAACGTCTTGGAACATCATGGGGACCATCTTGAGGCATCTTGCGCTACCTTGAGCCATCTTGGAGGGTATCTTGGGCTCCCTGAGGGCCTCTATGAGCCGTCTTGGGCCATCTTGGGCGCTCCAACGCGCCGCGGAACCCCCTGTCCAGGTCAGTGGGGAGGGGGTAGGGGGATGGGTAAACCCCTCCCCGAAGGGGAAGAAGGAGGGGTGGAAGAGGAACCGCTCTAAACCACCGACGCCCAGAGGGCTGGTGGGACTATGCGGTGACAATTGTTGTTCTAACATAGCATTTTTTTCACGAATCCCTTGCAACAAAAAAAGAAGTGCACACGCGCGCGTCGTCGCGCGCGCATGCCGAGATCCTTCAAAAACCTTCGGTGCGGGAGCGATTTCGCAATACAAAAAACAGGGTTTCGCAACACAGAGTTGCTACAAAAACTTCCGCGGAAGCCATTCGCGAAGTCTGAAGAAAACCATAGGTTTTTCAAGATTTTCACAAAATGCTACCAAACGGGCTTCGCGCGCGCTCATGCCGAAATCTGTCGAACGCCCTTGCGCGTGTGCCGTCGCGAGAACCCCCTGCAAAAAATGGGACGAAGTGCAAACGCGCGCGTCGTCGCGCGCGTATGCCGAAAACCTTCAAAACCCATCGGTTCTGGAAGGATTTCAAAATCGTGTGTCCAAAAAATTATACAAGAACACGGTTTCGCAACACGGATTTTCAACAAAAGCGTGCGCGCGCGCTCTTGCGTCGTCGTCGTCGTCGTCGTCGTCGTCGCCGTCCTCACTCCTCCCGCGCCGTTGTCGTCGTCGTCGTCGCCTACGTCGTCCTCTGTCTTTCCTCGTGTTCGTCGTCGTCGTCCTCTTTGGCGTCGTGGTCGTTTCCGTCGTCGTTGTCGCCGTGGTCGTCCTTCCTCCTCCTCCCTCGTCGTCGTCGTCGTCCGTCGTCGGCGTCTCGTCGTCGTCCCTCCTATTTCGTCGCCGTCGTCGTCGTCGTCGTCGTGTCGTCGTCGTCGTCGTCCCCCTCCTCCCTCGTCGTTGCCGTCGTCGGCGTCGCCGTCCTTCCTCCTTCTTCGTCGTTCGCGTCGTCGCCGTCCTCCCTCTTCCCTCGTCGTTGTCGTCGTTGTCGCCGTCGTCGTCCTCCCTCCTTCCTCGTTGTCTTCGTTGGCGACGTCGTCGTCGTCTTCGTCGTCGTCGTCGGCGTCGGCGTCGTTGTCGTCTTCGTCGTCGTCGACGTCGGCGTCGTCGTCGTCGCCGCCGCCGTCGTCGTCGTCGTCGTCGTCGGCGTCGTTGACGCCGTCGTCGGCGGTGCCGTCGTTATCGTCGTCGTCGGCGTCGTCATCGTCGTCGTCGTTGTCATCGTCGTCGTCGTCGGCGTCGGTGTCGTCGTCGTCGTCGCCGTCGTCGTCGTCGTCGTTGTCGGCGTCGTCGAAGTCGTTGGAGACGTCGTCGGTGTCGTCGTAGTCGTTGTCGGCGGCGTCGTCATCGTCGTTGTCGTTGTCGTCGTCGGCGTCGCAGTTCTTGTCAAGTGCCATGTGGTACCCACCGTCACGGTCTGAAGAGATTTTGCAACTCAAGTTGCGGGTGGGTGGGTGGAATGTTTGCGCGAGCAGTGGAGTGGTCAATCCATTGCGAACAGAAATCAATTGCACCACATAGGTTGCACCATGCCGATTGCACCACATAGATTGCGTGCCCCATAACTTACATTCCACATAGTGCACCACATATACTGCACCACTTAGACTGCACATCATAGATTGCACCTGGCGTTTGCACGAGCTATATATGTATATATATATATATATACACTTAGAGGCACATCTATTACACAGCCAGTCTTGTTCCACAAGTAGTGCGCCGATTAAGATATGGCGCAACATCGAGTGCACACCATACATACATGAATGTATGTGCGTATGCGTACGTTCATCTATATTTTTATAGTTACCCAGACACGCGCACACACACATGTATCTCTCTTTCTCTTTTTGTTCTCTTTCTCTCTCTCTCTCTCTCTCTCTCTCTCTCTTTGTCTCTCTATATATACGTAAGGGCTTCGCCCCCTGCCGCCAGCCCCCTCTCTATCATAATGGGATACATCAGAGCTGTATTGGGATGTTCGGGCGCCGATGTTGAAGTTGTTGTTGAACGCTTCGTTGCCTTATTGGCATTTTCCTCCAGTTGTTCTCTGGAAGCGCTCTGGGAACGGCTGGGGGTTGCTTCAGGCAATCTCTGGGAATATTATTTTTTCTGCTCTGGAGAAGGAGTGGCGCCTTTGGGCAGCTCCCGCGAGGTGGATTCGTAGCGTGGGGGGTGCGCGCGAATTTGGTGTAATTTGCAAGGGATCGTGGCCTCGGGGACGCGAATGTGGCGTACTTTGCCAGGGATCGTTGCCTCGGTGGCGCGAGTGTGGCGTAATTGACGCGGGATCGTGGCCTCGGGGGCGCAAATCTGGCGTAACTTGCGAGGGATCGGGGCCTGGGGGGCTGAATGTGGAACCCGCCGCCGAATTTTCCAGAAACGGGAGGGTGGGCAAAAGAATACCAGCGGAGCACATATCCCAATATAGAAGATTCACGTTTTTCTGTTTTGGAGAGGGGGAGCGCCTTCTCGGCAGCTTCCGCGGGGCGGATTTCGTGGCCTCGGGGGCGCGCCCGCTGCGTAATTTACAAGGGATCGTGGCGTCAGGGGCGCGAATTCGTCGCAATTTTCGAAGGATCGTGGCCTCGGGGGCGCGAACATGATGTAAATTTCATGGGATCGTGGCTTTGTGGGCCCGACTGGGGCGTTAATTGCAAGGGATCGTGGCCTCGAGGGCGCGAATGTGGAGTCATTTGCAAGGGATCGTGGCCGCGGAGACGCAAATGTAGTGTAAATTAAAAGGGATCGCGGCCTCGGAGACGCGAATGTAGAGTAATTTGCGAGGGATCGTTGCCTCGGGGGCGCGAATCCAGTGTAATTTGCTAGGGATTCTGGTTTCGGGGGCACGAGATTCAAGTATTTTTACGTGTCCCAGGCCCCCCACAGAAATTCTGAGAACCCTCCCGGGGGGTGCTAACCAGGGTCCTTTTCGGCCTCCCCCCTTTCGCGCGGACAGTAACAAATTAGAGTAGGAAGCAGAACGCAGGACTGTAACAATGGAAACTGGAAACTGGAACTGGCACAGGGAGCAGCAAACCCTAAGCCTCGCAGCCTGATGGCCCCGCAAGGGCCAGCGGATCGAAGCTAAGCGAGCCGCGCGAAGCTTGAATTAACAGAGATGGAGGAGGAAACGGGGAGCGCAGCCTCAGAACGAGGCCGGGAGGAGGCAAAGCCTCGGAATGAGGCGGTGCCGAAGCCGACGTACTTGCAAAGGAGCACCTTCTCCATGAACCCGGTGGCGCAGTGCGGATTGGGGCCCATGCTGGGCAACACGTGTTATGCTTGCGTGGCTTTCGACCGAATGTGTCAACACACGCCTTCATGGCAGGGCAGCCATGAAGGCCGCCTACACGTGTTCTAACACTTTTTTTTGATCCGCGGGTCGAGAGCGCCCCTCTTCTGGTCGAAGCTAAGCGGGCCGCGCACAGCTTTAATTGACAGAGGGGGGGAGGCAGAAGGAGGGGCCTCACGTCAAGGCCAAGAGAGGGCAAAGCCGAATCAGGCGGTGCCGAAGACGATGTGCCTGCAAAGGAACGATGTGTTCTAACACAGGGCAGCCATAAAGGCTCGAGGGGCCACCCAAGTCGGCCCAACACGGCCCAAAAGAACACCCACACGGCCCTCGTGCGGCAGCAGAACGGACCAAACGGCCCCACAGACGGCCCCACGGAGCCCAACGGCGGCCCCAGTGCACCCCCAGTGCACCCCCAAATGGCCCCAGGACGCCCAAAACATTCAACCGTGGATGACACTAAAGTGGCCCCCGAGACGCCGCCCACAGGCCCCAAGAGGCAGCCGGGAGACCCCCAAGCCGGCCCCCAGGAGGTTTTCGCCAGGCCCGGGGCGGGGGATCTGGGGGGATCATCAGGGGCAACATTCGGGGGGGATTGGCCCAGGGGGGGAGGGGGGGCGCACCAACCCCCAATCGCCTCCTCAATGCCGACGGGGGCCCGAGAGCCCGAAGCATCCAGGAGTGCTCGGAGTTGCGATTGTGGGCCGGTCGCCGACCGGTCGGCGACGCTTCGCCGATTCCTGGCCAGCGGTTCTTCCCTGAGGTCCATGGCCTGGCATCGCTCGGACGTGTGCATTTTGTTCTCGGCGAGAACCATCGAGGAGCATCCTCGATCATGTGGCGAAGATTACGCTACCGAGGAGCCCCACATACTGATGTTATGTCTTGTGTGAACCGCGCTACCACTACCACCGCCGTCATGCTCTCAGGTGCCCCCTGTGGTCGTTGAAAGGAGGGGGAGGACGTGTGGGGGGAGAGGAGGGGTTGAGGAGTTATCTGTGACGGTCATATCCGGCGTCGCCTGGCACTTGGATACGAGAGGTAATACGCAATCCCTCACTAGAGGCTATGCCTGGACGACCCTGGCACGCATAGGGAGACCACCCCCTGCGCACCCCCTTCTGGTGTCGAGAAAATGCCACGCCTGCAATGCCTGGGCGACCCTGGCACGCATAGGGAGACCCCCCCCTGCGCACACCCTCTGGTGTCGAGAAAGTGCCACGCCTGCCACGCTCTCCGACCCTGGCACGCATAGGGGCCGCGGTGAGAGACCACCCCCTACGCACCCCCCCTGGTGTCGAGAAAGTGCCACGCCTGCACGCTCTCCGACCCTGGCACGCATAGACGCCGCGGTGACAGACCACCCCCTGCGCCCCCCCCTGGTGTCGAGAAAGTGCCACGCCTGCCACGCTCTCCGACCCTGGCACGCATAGACGCCGCGGTGAGAGACCACCCCCTGCGCACCCCCTCTGGTGTCGAGAAAGTGCCACGCCTGCCACGCTCTCCGACCCTGGCACGCATAGACGCCGCGGTGAGAGACCACCCCCTGCGCACCCTCTCTGGTGTCGAGAAAGTGCCACGCCTGCCACGCTCTCCGACCCTGGCACGCATAGACGCCGCGGTGAGAGACCACCCCCTGCGCACCCCTCTGGTGTCGAGAAGTGCCACGCCTGCCACGCTCTCCGACCCTGGCACGCATAGACGCCGCGGTGAGACCACCCCCTGCGCACCCCCCCTGGTGTCGAGAAAGTGCCACGCCTGCCACGCTCTCCGACCCAGCACGCATAGACGCCGCGGTGAGAGACCACCCCCTGCGCACCCTCTCTGGTGTCGAGAATGTGCCACGCCTGCCACGGTCTCCGACCCTGGCACGCATAGACGCCGCGGTGAGAGACCACCCCCTGCGCACCCTCTCTGGTGTCGAGAAAGTGCCACGCCTGCCACGCTCTCCGACCCTGGCACGCATAAGCGCCGCGGTGAGAGACCACCGCCTGCGCACCCCCTCTGGTGTCGAGAAAGTGCCACGCCTGCCACGCTCTCCGACCCTGGCACGCATAGGCGCCGCGGTGAGAGACCACCCCCTGCGCACCCTCTCTGGTGTCGAGAAAGTGCCACGCCTGCCACGCTCTCCGACCCTGGCACGCATAGACGCCGCGGTGAGAGACCACCCCTTGCGCACCCTCTCTGGTGTCGAGAATGTGCCACGCCTGCCACGCTCTCCGACCTGGGCTCGCATAGACGCCGCGGTGAGAAACCACCCCCTGCGCACCCTCTCTGGTGTCGAGAAAGTGCCACGCTTGCCACGCTCTCCGACCCTGGCTCGCATAGACGCCGCGGTGAGAAACCACCCCCTGCGCACCCTCTCTGGTGTCGAGAAAGTGCCACGCCTGCCACGCTCTCCGACCCTGGCACGCATAGACGCCGCGGGGAGAGACCACCCCCTGCGCACCCCCGGCTCGGGCACTGGGGCCTTCGGCGGAGCTCCCTATGGGGCAACGAAACGTGTGAGGGGTGTGCCGAAATGGATGTGGGTGACGCATGCGGGCGCGGGCACTGGGGCCTTCGGTGGAGCTCCCTATGGAGCCACGAAACGTGTGAGGGGTGTGCCGAAATGTGTGTGGGTGACGCATGCGGGCGCGGGCACTGGGGCCTTCGGTGGAGCTCCCTATGGAGCCACGAACGTGTGAGGGGTGTGCCGAAATGTGGTGTGGGTGACGCATGCGGGCGCGGGCACTGGGGCCTTCGGTGGATCCCCTTATGGGGCCACGAAGCGTGTGAGGGGTGTGCCGAAATGGGTGTGGGTGACGCATGTGGGCGCGGGCACTGTGGCCTTCGGCGGAGCATCCACATAATGCAGCCACAACGTGTGAGGGGTGGGTGCGAAATGGGTGTGGCCTGACGCATCCGTGCGCGGGCACTGGGGTCTTTCGGTGGAGCCCCGATGCAGCAACGAAAGCGTGTGGCGTGTGTCCGAAAATGGGTGTGGCTGACGGCATCGGGCGCGGCACTGATGGCCTTGGCGGAGCTCCCTATGGGGGCCGCCGAAGGCTGTGAGGGGATGTGCCGAAAGGGTGTGCCTCGGTGCCTGACGCAATGCGGGCGCGGCGCTGGGCCTTCGGCGGAAGCTCCCTATGGAGCCACGAATCGTGTGAGGGGTGTGCCGACATGGGTGTGGGTGACGCATGCGGGCGCCGGCACTGGGGCCTTCGGTGGAGCTCCCTATGGAGCCATGAAACGTGTGAGGGGTGTGCCGAAATGGGTGTGGGTGGCGCATGCGGGCGCGGGCACTGGGGCCTTCGGCGGAGCTCCCTATGGAGCCACGAAACGTGTGAGGGTGTTGCCGGAATGCGGTGGTGGTTACGCGTGCGGGCGCGGCAACTGGGGCCTTCGGTGGAGCTCCCTATGGATCCGCGAAACGTGTGAGGGGTGTGCCGAAATGGGTGTGGGTGACGCATGCGGGCGGGGGCACTGGGGCCTTCGGTGGAGCTCCCTATGGAGCCACGAAACGTGTGAGGGGTGTGCCGAAATGGGTGTGGGTGACGCATGCGGGCGCGGGCACTGGGGCCTTCGGTGGAGCTCCCTATGGAGCCACGAAACGTGTGAGGGGTGTGCCGAAATGTGTGTGGGTGACGCATGCGGGCGCGGGCACTGGGGCCTTCGGTGGAGCTCCCTATGGAGCCGCGAAGCGTGTGAGGGGTGTGCCGAAATGTGCGGGGGTGACGCATGCGGGCGCGGGCACTGGGGCCTTCGGTGGAGCTCCCTATGGAGCCGCGAAGCGTGTGAGGGGTGTGCCGAAATGGGCGTGGCTGACGCATGCGGGCGCGGGCGCGAGGGAGGAGGGGGAAGAGGAGGAGAGGAGAGGAGAGGAGAGGAACGCGGGGCACCGTCTCTTCAAAACGAGGACCCAACACCACAGGATGGTTGGGAAAATACACATGGAGTGGACGTCCGAGCGATGGCGAGCTAATGGTCACCACCCACCAAACCACCCAAACCCAACCTGAAGGCCTCAATTTGCCATCCATCTCCAGTTGGGGGGGGTCGGGGAACGTCGAAATTAGCCTGACGAAGGACCCAGCCATGTGCAGGTGTGAATACTGCAGTTGACACTACCAATTTCGGTGGGGCCCCCTATAGGGCCAAGAAACAAGGGGATGGGTGTGCGGGACGCATGCGGGCGGCAGCACTGGAGCCTTCGGTGGAGCTCCCTATGGGGCCACGAAACGTGTGAGGGAGTTGACGAAACGGGTGTGGCTGACGCATGCGGGCGCGGGCACTGGGGCCTTCGGTGGAGCTCCCTATGGGACCACGAAACGTGGTTGGGGGGGGGGGGGGGAAGGTGTGTGCCGAAATGTTGTGGCCGAACCATGCGGCGCGGGCCACTGGGCCTTCGGTGGAGCTCCCTATGTGGCCACGAAACTGTGAAGTTGTGTGCCGATTTGGGTGTGGCTGACGCAAATGGCGGGCGCGGGCACCGGGCATTCGGTGGAGCTCCTATAGGAGCCCACTAAAAGTGTGAGGGGTGTGCCGAAATCGTGTGGCTGACGCAAATGCGGGGCGCGGGTGCACTGGGCCTTCGTTGGAGCTTCCCTATGTGGGGCGCACGAAAATCGTTTGAGGGTGTTGCAGAGTTGGGGGGGCTGACGGCAATGCGGCCGCGGGCACTGGGGCCTTCGGTGGAGCTCCCTATGGAGCCACGAAAAGTGTGAGGGGTGTGCCGAAATGGGTGTGGGGGACGCATGCGGCCGCGGGCACTGGGGCCTTCGGTGGAGCTCCCTATGGAGCCACGAAACGTGTGAGGGGTGTGCCGAAATGGGTGTGGGGGACGCATGCGGCCGCGGGCACCGGGGCCTTCGGTGGAGCCTCCCTATGGGGGCACGAAACGTGCGAGGGGTGTGCCGAGATGGGTGGTGGGGAGGCATGCGAACGCAGCCACTGGGGCCTGCGGTGGAGCTCCCTATGGGGCCACGAAACGTGTGAGGGGTGTGCCGAAATGGGTGTGCGGGACGCATGCGGACGGCAGCCATGGGGCCTTCGGGGGAGCTCCCTGTGGGGCCACGAAACGTGTGAGGGGTGTGCCGAAATGGGTGTGCGGGACGCATGCGGACGGCAGCCATGGGGCCTTCGTTGGAGCTCCCTATGGGGCCACGAAACGTGTGAGGGGTGTGCCGAAATGGGTGTGCGGGACGCATGCGGACGGCAGCACTGGGGCCTTCGGTGGAGCTCCCTGTGGGGCCACGAAACGTGTGAGGGGTGTGCAGAAATGGGTGTGCGGGACGCATGCGGACGGCAGCCCTGGGGCCTTCGGTGGAGCTCCCTATGGGGCCACGAAACGTGTGAGGGGTGTGCCGAAATGGGTGTGGCTGACGCATGCGGGCGCGGGCACTGGTGCCTTCGGTGGAGCTCCCTATGGAGCCACGAAACGTGTGAGGGGTGTGCCGAAATGGGTGTGGCTGACGCATGCGGGCGCGGGCACTGGGGCCTTCGGTGGAGCTCCCTATGGAGCCACGAAACGTGTGAGGGGTGTGCCGAATTGGGTGTGGCTGACGCATGCGGGCGCGGGCACTGGGGCCTTCGGTGGAGCTCCCTATGGAGCCACGAAGCGTGTGAGGGGTGTGCCGAAATGGGTGTGGGTGACGCATGCGGGCGCGGGCACTGGGGCCTTCGGTGGAGCTCCCTGTGGAGCCACGAAACGTGTGAGGGGTGTGCCGAAATGGGTGTGGGCGACGCATGCGGGCGCGGGCACTGGGGCCTTCGGTGGAGCTCCCTGTGGAGCCACGAAACGTGTGAGGGGTGTGCCGAAATCGGTGTGGGTGACGCATGCGGGCGCGGGCACTGGGGCCTTCGGTGGAGCTCCCTATGGAGTCCACGAAGCGTGTGAGGGGTGTGCCGACATTGGTTGTGGGTGAACGCCAATGCGGGCGCGGGCACTGGGCCCTTTCGTTGGGGCTATCCCTATGGCGCCACGAAGCGTGTGGATGGTGTGCCGAAATGGGTGTGGGCGACGCATGCGGGCGCGGGCACTGGTGCTTTCGGAGCCACGAAACGTGTGAGGGGTGTGCCGAATGGGTGTGGGTGGAACAAAAATTGGGGAGCCACGAAACGTGTGAGGGGTGTGCCGAAATGGGTGTGGGTGACGCATGCGGGCGCGGGCACTGGGGCCTTCGGTGGAGCTCCCTATGGAGCCACGAAACGTGTGAGGGGTGTGCCGAAATGGGTGTGGGTGACGCGTGCGGGCGCGGGCACTGGGGCCTTCGGTGGAGCTCCCTATGGAGCCACGAAACGTGTGAGGGGTGTGCCGAAATGGGTGTGGGTGACGCATGCGGGCGCGGGCACTGGGGCCTTCGGTGGAGCTCCCTATGGAGCCACGAAGCGTGTGAGGGGTGTGCCGAATTGGGTGTGGGTGACGCATGCGGGCGCGGGCACTGGGGCCTTCGGCGGAGCTCCCTATGGGGCCACGAAATGGTGTACTGGGTGGGTGAAGAGGAGAGGAGGAGAGGAGGAGAGGAGAGGAGGAGAGGAGAGGAGAGGAACGCGGGGCACCGTCCCTTCAAAACGAGGACCCAACACCACAGGATGGTTTGGAAAAACACACATGGAGCCCGTCCCCCCCCCAACCCGAAATTCGGGTCTTCGGGTTGGGTTGGGGTGGTCTGGTAGGTAGTCAAGTGGTGCCCTCCCTTCCTGTCGCTGGTCCTCGCAGAGATTGGAAGGACTCGGAAGGGGGGGGGCGGGGAGCGGCCGGAGGCCATCCGTCGGCGGCGAGACCGGGGGGAGGTGAGAAGGGTGGAGGGTTTCTCCGAAGGGCTTAGGCGACCCGTCCTCCTCCTCTCTCCTTCTCCTCCTCCTCCCTCCTTCTCCTCCTCCTCCTCCTCCTCCTCCTCCTCCTCCTCCTCCTCCTCCTCCTCCTCGGGTCGCCTACGGCCCCTGGGGACACCGTGCAGAGAAGGGGCGGGCCTTCTCAGAAATCTCGGCAGTCCCCGAGGCCTTCTGAGAAGTGTTCTCGCCCTTCAGGGCTCGTTTCGATTGCCCCGATTCGATTCGATTCGATTTCGATTGCTTCCGAGTCCGATTCGATCCGACTCGGGATTCCGCTCTGGGTTCCGATTTCTCATTGGAGGCCTAATAGTCTGCCGATGTCCGTCGGTTCGACTCTTTCCGACTCGGCTGCCGAATTCCGCCGATATGATTCGTGTCGATCGCCGATCGGAGATTTGATTCTGGACTATCCTGCCCCTATCAGGCGATCGCAAACATGGATCAAGGGGGCGTGGATTAGCGACGGGTCCCCTTTCCACGGGAAGTCGCTGATGTCCGCCCCCGAGCGAGGCGGCGCCGGCAGCATGTTGGTGATGGCACCTCCCCCGATCCGTGGAGTTGGCGACCGCGCGCCAGATCCATGGATCGCTAATCCATGTTTGTCAGGAGGGAAAGAAACACACAGACACAATTAATCGTCGACTTCCAGGAAAATATGGGAAAATATGGGAAGTGGGGGGAAGGCAAAACCCAAGAAAATCTGGGAAGTTATGGAGGATCCTGTTATTTGTGTGTATTTATTTGTGTGTCCCTGGGCTCCTTTAGTTTGCGCGCCCCCGAGAGGGGTGCCCATTCGGCGGCAAGAGCGCATCGATTGTGAGGAAAATCCTGGAGGCCTCACGCGGCGCGTCATAGTTGGGCCACACGGCAGCGCCATAAGCTATATATATACACACACATATATATATATATATATATATATATATATATGGGTCGACGCTCGCGCGGCGATGCTCTGGCGTCAGTCCGACGCAAATCCGACGTGATTCCGACGGAGTCCGACGTGAACCCGGCGTCGAGCCGACGTGGATCCGACGTAAGTCGGGTCTCAGGTTGCCGCGCGAGGCCTCCGGGATTCTCCTCATAACATCGGGGTTCGGTCGTGATTGTTTGCGATGCCGCATGTTTCTGCGACGCCGCATCCCAGGGTGCACGGATCCTGCCCAGGCCGATGCTGATCCAGGGATCGGTGTGTATACACATTGTTTATATCTAATTCTTCGAAACATCCTTTTGATTTTTGGGGCCAAGAGCCTTTCATTTCTAATTGTTCTATCCTGGGCCTCTTCCTGGCCACCAGGGGGCCAGGAACAATTAGAAACGAGCGCAATCAGAAATGAGCACGATCAGAAATGAACGACGCCGGATCTCAGGGTGCACAGATCCCGTCCAGGCCGATGCTGAGCCAAGGATCGGTGTGTGCGTACCTTCCTGCCCAGGCCGGGATCCGGAGAGCCACCGAGGCCGGGAGTCGGAGAGCCGCCGGAGAAGTCTTTTGCGTCTTCGGGGAACGCCCATGGAGGATTCCTCAGACGGCCGAGGGGACCTCCGAGCCTTCTGAGCAGGCCTGCGCCTCCTCCTCCTCCTCCTCCTCCGCCTCCTCCTCCTCCTCCTCCTCTCCTCCTCCTCCTCCTCCCCCCTCCTCCTCCTCCTCCTCCTCCTCCTCCTCCTCCTCCTCCTCTTTCCCCTCCTCCTCCTCCTCCTCCTCCTCCTCCTCTTCCTCCTCCTCCTCCTCCTCCTCTTTCCCCCCCCCGGGCTCGCCGCCGAGCAGCACCAGCGCCGCCGCCTTGGGGAGCCCGTCGGGGTGCTGCGGTTGGCGAGACGCCAGGGGCCTCGGGCGGGGGCGGCGGGGCCTGCTCTTTCGGGCGGGCTCCGGGCGACGGCGTGCCGTGGATGCTCAGGAGGGAGAATCGGCTCGACTTAAGAGTGACCTTTCGCTGGAGTGACCTTTGGTGCGGGCACAGGGGGACCCTCAGATGGCTGACGACGAAGCAGCAGCAGCGGCTTGCGCGCCCAGGTTTGGTCTCTCCGCGGCCCCCACAAAGTCGCGCGCACCCAAGGTCCCTCTTACCCAGGGTCACTCTCACGTGTAGCCGAGGAGAAAACCACATTTTTGTTTGATTCGCGGGTCGAGAGCGCATCTTCCGGTCGAAGCTAAGCGGGCCGCGCGAAGCTTGAATTAACATAGGGGGGGGGAAGGGAAGGAGCGCAGCTGCACGGCGAGGCCAGGAGGAGGCAAAGCCACGGGAGCAGGCGGTGCCGAAGACGATGTGCTTGCAAAGGAACGCCTTGGACAGGAACCCGGTGGCGAAGTACCGGAAAAAGCAAAATGCTGTGGTTGGTGGGGGAAGAAAGCACACACAGACGCAATGAATCGTCGATTCCCCAGAAAAGATGGGGAAGTTTGGGGGGAGACTAAAACAACCCAGGAAGTATGGGAACTTGTGGTGAATCCTGGTATTTGTGGCTATTTGCTTGTGTGTCCCAGGGCCCCTTCAGGTGCGCTGTCTCCCTGCCGAACGGGGGGCGCGCGCATCGGTCCTGTCGGCGGCGAGCGAGGGGAGGGAGCGAGAAGGAGGAGGCCTGCTCAGAAGGCGGCGGGACTTTTCAGAAGTCCTCACGCCTTCAGAGGAGCGTTCTGTGCCCTCAGGGGAGGCCCAGAAGACTCCTCGCAGGAGGCCGGGCGCTCGCCGCCGATTCCAGCTGCAGCTGCGCTTCGCCGAGGGCCGAGAAGCGCCCGGGTGTCTCCTCGCAGGAGGCCGGGGTGCGGAACGTCCGGGCCTCCTGAGGAGGCCCGCCCCTTCTCTCGTTTCCCCCCCTCGCTCGCCGCCGATTCCAGCAGCTGCGCCTCGCCGAGGGCCGAGAGGCGTCCGGGTGTGCCCGGGTCGTCCAGAGCAGCCGGCCGAGGCTCGAGCTCTGACCCGGGAGCGGGCGCCCGAGGGCAGTGGAGCGGCCAGCTCAGTGCGTGGGAGGTTCTGCCCCGCAAAGTTTGCCGACATGTTATGCCAGTTCTCAGCATCGCTCGACCGATCCCCATCCCCATCCCCATGCACATCTCGAGCCCCACCATCTCACCACCTCAGTTGGGCGATCCCTATACTCCCATCCAGGGGGGTAAGTCGGCCAGAGTGGGACCCAGCCCACGCTGGTGGGGATGGGGGTCGGTTAAACGATGCTCAATTTTCGTTCAAGTTGAAATGTTGTCGGTGTCGGCGATTCGAGAGAAGACACCGATGTTGGCAAGATCTGGAGGCCCAGAGGGGCCTCACACCTTCCGCTCGATGCCGACGTCGGGCAGTTACGCCCGCGCGCACGTAAACATCAACTCTCGAAAACCCGCGCAGATGTCTTGGACCTGCGCCAGGCGACCCCTTAAGTATATCAAAGCCGCCCCCGAGGGCGCGAAGTCACTCGCGCTTCGCGGTTCGGCCCCTCATCCTCCTCATCCTCCTCTTCTCCCTTGGAGGGTGGCCTCGAGAGCGCGAAGTTGTTCGCGACGCGCGGAGCGCGCAGTTAGGCGCCCCTTGCGCACGGACCTCCGAGATGCGCAGGCCGGCGCCGCACGGCCGACCCCTCGGGGTGCTCGGGCTTCTCGGGGGAGCCTCTTGGGGTCTCTGCTTGGTTTCCTCGGGGCCTGCCAGCTTCGGGGGCATCATTCGGGGGTGGACAGAACCCCCAACAGTGACACGTCGATTAGTGAATTGTCCGTTTTCGGTTCTCGAGATGGCGCCGTTGCCGTTATTTTCCAGGCTTGCGCCCGCCAGGGTTGGGCCTCAGGTCGTCTTCACTAAACCACGTTTTACTAAAGGGGGGTCTGTCCATCCCCGAATCATTTTTTGCGGCGGAGGGCCCGCAACATCAGGTCGATTTCCTTGCAAGGATTCGTTTGGGGGGCCCTCTTGAGCTGTCTTCGGCGTCCCTGGGGCCGTTTTGGGGCGATCCTGGCCGGTCTTGGGGGCTCCCTCGGTGGGGCCCCATGGGCCTTCCGAGAGTGTATGGTAGTGGGCAGCGTCCCGAGGCAGTGAGGCCACGAGTGAGCGGGCCCGCGAGGCAGTGAGGCCACGAGAGCGCCGCGCGGCCGCGGGGCGCGGGGGTGCTCAAGACTGCGGCGAGGCAGCTGGGAGGCCAGGGCCTGATGCAAAGGCCTGCGGGCCGCGGCGAAGATTTCTCAGAAGCAGACCGCTTCTCAGAAGGCGACAGCCGCACATATACAGGGCAGGCCCGCGCCTTCTGAGAAGCAGGGGTGTTTCTAGGAAGTCTTCCCCCCTCCCCCTACCCCCCTCTGCGCGTGGCCGAGGGCAGTTTGGCCACCCTTCGGGGAAAGAAGAATGACATGAGCATAAAAACTCTGAGGTCCGCTCGGACTTCTCGGATCCGCGCTGGACCACCCTGGCGGCGCCTCGGGGGTAGGGGGAGGGGGGAGGACTTCTTAGAGGCACCTCTGCTTCTCAGGAGCACCCCCGCTTCTCCGAGTTCTATTCTGCTCATGCCATGCTCCGTGCCCCTTCCGCGCGTGGCCCGCAGGAACAGTTTTGGCCCACATGGCACGGGGGCCCGAGGCCGCTCGGGCGCAGAACCCGCTCGGGCCATGCGGCGCCGCCGCGGGGGGGCCCTGAGGAGGGGCGCGGGGCCGGCGCTCCTCCTCGTGGCGCTCGCCGCGGCGCCCCTCCGGGCGGCCTTCGCCACGGTCGCGGAGTTGAGGCGGAGGCTCCGGAGCCCTCTAAACTCTAAGCCCAGACCCCAGGTTTTGGACGCTAGTTTAAAACTGAACTATAAGGTTTTGGACGCTAGGTTTTGGAAGCTACTTTAAGCCTAAGCTCTAAACTAAAAAATCATGACAGAAGGTTTTTCGCCATTTCTGACCTCTGGAGGCCCTCCCTGGGCTTCTGGGCCGTCAAAATAAGACTCAGGATGAGAAGCCGGTCCTGGAGAATGGGTCCAGACCTCCTGGAGGTCAACGTGATGAAAAAAACATGACGTCGGGGGTTCGGGAACGGTGTGGTGACCACACCGCGTGGTGAGTCAGTGGGTGTTCGGGGTCACCGCGCGGTGTTGGGATTCGAGTCGTTCTCCGAGGAGGTCTTGAGCGACTGGGGCCCCCGAGGTCCCGAAGCCGTGCGGTGACGGACCGCGCGGTGAATTCGTGGGGGATTCCGGGGTCACCACGCGGTCCGTCACCACACAGCCTCTTGGCATCGCTCGGGCGTGTGCGCCTGCTCTCGGCGAGGACCCTCGAGGAGCCTTCTGGTCATCCAGGGGGGAATAGCATGCACGCACGAGGCCGCAAAAATGCAGGGGGACGGGAGGAGGAGGAGGAGGAGGAGGAGGAGGAGGAGGAGGAGGAGGAGGAGGAGGAGGAGGAGGAGGAGGAGGGAGGAGAGGAGGAGGAGGAGGAGGGAGAGGGGGAGGGGGAGGGGGAGGGGGAGGGATGGCGAGGCCCGGGGGCCCCGAGAGGCTTCGGGAGCGCAGCCTGCCCGTGTCGGGGCGGAAGGGCGAGCTGGTCGCGAGGCTGCGGCAGGGCGCGGGCGCCGCGCGCACCCCGCGCCCGGCGGCTCGGGAGGCGCCGCTGGGCCCGCGCGCGGCCGGCGCGGGCGCCGCCGCAGCTCACGAGCGAA
>CAUYUJ010009835.1:315000-483955 GCA_963575745.1 Prorocentrum cordatum
TGACCCCGCCGATCTGCGTGAGGGGTGCCACCGAATTTCAGAAATTTGGCAACTCCGGTGTGTTTTTGGACCCTGACCCCGCCGATCTGCGTGAGAGGTGCCACCGAATTTCAAAAATGTAGCAAATCCGGTTTGTTTTTGGACCCTGACCCCGCCGATCTGCGTGAGGGGTGCCACCGAATTTCAGAAATGTGGCAAATCCCATGTGTTTTTGGACCCTGACCCCGCCGATCTGCGTGAGGGGTGTCAGCAAATGTCAGAAATGTGGCAAATCCGCTATGTTTTTTGACCCTGATCCTACGGATCTGCGTGGGGGGTGCCGCCGAATTTGAGAAATTTGGCAAATCCCATGTGTTCTTGGACCCTGACCCCGCCGATCCGCGTGAGAGGTGCCACCGAATTTCAGACATGTGGCAAATCCCATGTGTTTTTGGACCCAGACCCCGCCGATCTGGTGAGGGGTGTAAATTTTTACTTACCCCAGCAATGCAGAGCACACGCTCAGGGCGTGCTAAACCTGCCCGTTTGGGCCTCCCCCCCTCGCGCGGTCCATCAACAAGGAACAGTAAGCAGCAAGAAGCAGAACTGTAACAGTGGAAACTGGAAGCTGCAACTGGCACAGGAAACTGCGAACCTTCGGCCTACAGCCTGGTGGCCCCACAAGGGGGCCGGCGGATTTCTGGGATGTGGTCCTTTAAGTACGATGGGAGCAACATAAGTCCAGAGAGGGATGTCGAGCGGCTTTGGCCTCAGCACCCCCCTCTTCTCTGGCCCCGTCCGGCGCACACCCTCCGACCGCCTCCAAGGTGCGGGGAACGGTCACCCGCATGATGAACTTCGGCTTCTTCGTCGACGTCGGGGCAGAACGCGAAGGCCTCGTGCCGCTGGAGTACGTATCCGAAGATCGAAGAAGGAACAACGCCATAAACATAAACTTTTGGCACCTCGCGCGGAGTTCTTGGATCCGCGCTGGGCCCCCCCCGGCGGCGCTTCTGGCGCTGCCCCTGGCGCGCTCCGCGCGCCAGGGAGGGGGGTCCAGCGCAGATCTAAGAAATCCGCGCGGAGCGCCAAAAGTTTATGTTTCTAGCGTTCTTTCTTCTTCCAGAAGAGCAGGTGACGAGCGATGAGCTCCGGCAACGGATTCGCATAGGTGAGGAGGTCGATGTGTGGGTCACCCTCGTGAAGCGCGACGGCGCGATCGAGCTGTCCATGGTGGAGCACCTGAGCCGTGACCTGCACGTTGGCCAGAAGCTGCGCGGCACGGTCACGGACGTGGGCGAGCATGCGGCGTACGTGAGCGTGGGCGCGGAGCGCCTGGCCAGGCTGCCACGGCGGAAGATGTCGCTGGATGCCGATCCGGGCGACATAAGAAAGTATGTCAAGAAAGGCCAGGAGATCGACGTTTGGGTGGACAGGCTCGGCAACAACAGAATTTCGCTCACGATGGTGAAGGAACTCCTCAACCGAGACCACAGGGACATCAGCGAGTTCTTCAAAGTCCCCACATCTCAGTGGATGGATGGCGTCATTATGTCAGCCGAGTCCAACGGCCCGGGAGTTTTCGTGGAGGTGCAGCCACCCAGTGGGGGCGCTCCTCAGGATGGCTTGATATCGAAGACGCCTGAGGGAAGTCGCCGCCGCCCCCAGCCCTTGCAGAAACGCAAAGCTCTTGTTGCCGACCGTCAGTGTATAATTCGCTCGACTGTAGTTCGATTATGTGTCTTCCAAGTGTTGCTGGAACGATTGTGGAGCACGGAGGTCTAGCAGTTACAGGCCGTTTTGGATTTGCAGACCCCGATGTAGTTGAAGCCCTTGACTACTTCAAGAGTCAACGGCTGCGTACTGTAACTTTATAACTAAGTACTCGCGATGGTCAGAACCTAAATTACGTGGACCGCTCGCCTACGTCATGTTTATACCATCTTCTTCCGATAGCCGGTAACACATTTTTTGTGCAGGCCTTTCGGGGAACGACCTGTATTTCAAAATGATTCCGACGGGATTCTAAACGTGTTTCACGGCGGCTTATGGAGGGGACTTGCTGGCCATTTGGTTGGCCTTACTGGGCCACCGTTGGGCCACGTGCGGCTTTCTTGGGGCTATTGGGCCGTCGTGAGCCCCTTCAAGGGCCTTCCTCGGCTGTCACCTCCTCGTTGATCTTGTCGTCCTCTTTTTCGTGCTCGTTCTCCTCCTCCTCTTCCTCCTCCTCATCCTCATTGTGCTTGTCTTCTTCCTCGTAGTCCTCCTGATACCACTCGCTTTCCCCTCATCCTCCATGCTGTCCTCTTCTCACCCGGCCGGCTCCGTGTCGATCTCGTCTCCTCTCTTGTGTTTTCCGTCTTACGAGCCGAGCGGGCAAAAGCGGTATTGCCCAGTCCTGTCTTTTCAGGTGTCTTGGGGATTATGGTTTTGGGACCGTGGAACCGTAGCAATTTACACGGGACCGTGGCCCAATGTACGGGAGATTGTGTCTTTGGAGACGCAAGTTTTGGTAAAAGAAGAATCGTTGCCGTTGGAGCGCGGATCTTTGTGAACCCATTCGCGAGGAATGCCGACCCGTAGCAATTTACAAAGGATCGCGATTCTGCGAGCGAGGATTTGATGAATTTTCTGAATGGTCGTGGCTTGTGCAGGGAGGAGCCGTCGAGAATTACAAGGTCCCAGCCTTTAGAGCGTTGACGCGTCACTCTGTGCGACGCATCGACAGTTGGAGCGCCGACCGCCGTAACCTACGCTGGAGCTATGCCGGGGCATGCCGATTCGTCGCCACTTACGTGCAATGTATCCTTCGTGTCGTAGTGTGCCAGGGGGCGGTAATCTGGGGGCGCAGATCTGTCAGCTCGGATCGCGCGGAATCCTTGGAGGCCAGGAATCCTCGGACCACCTGCGGCGACGGTTTGGTAAGTTGGTCTGGGGAACAGGGAAGGGGACGGTACAGTGGGGCCGCGTGCCAAGAAACCACTGGGATTTTGCGAGGGTGCCCTGGGTTTCTTGGATTTCGATGGGCCCCCAATAAGATCTTGACGATTTTCGATCGACGAATTTGGATTTTCGCCGAACAGATCGCGGAATTCAGGGCTGGGTTTCTTGCGAAGGTTTCTTGCGGCCGAGCCCCCATTGTATACAGGTGGTACTCACTCAGCTTCGCCCCGCACGCCACAGCTGCGACGCTACTGCGGCCCGTGCCGCGCGACGGCTCACAGACGGGAGCTCCCGCGGGGGCCGGCGGCCTGCACAGCGAGGTCAAAGGCTTCCCCAAGCCCGGCGACAATGTGAGGGTGCGGATATCCATGCTCGACACGGCTAGGGACAGGATGTTCCTGACAATGTTGGAGTGATACGGCTGGGAAAAAATCAGCGAGAGAAGAACAGTATAACATAAACTTTTTCGCCGTCGGGGACACCTGCCCCTGGGCGGCCGGAAAGTTTATACCCCTACGGTGTCACCGTGATTAAGGGTATAAACTTTCCAGCCGCCCAGGGGCAGGTGTCTCCGACGGCGAAACAGTTTATTTTATACCGTTCTTCGCCCGGTTAAAAAAAAGGTCAGGAGGCTCCACGCATCATGGGTATTGGCATTCCCAGGGTACCACCAGACCCTGTGCACCCTCCGAGCACACGGTGGGGCGGCGAATGCAGGAAGCAGTAGTCAACGCTCGTGAGCACCCGCATTGGCCTCGGCGGGGGGGCGGGCGCCCCCGCCTCAGAGGCCACAGAGCGTCGCCCAATTGCGCCCTCCCCGCCAGAGCCTCCCTTGGGCGCCCCCTGGCGGCTCCCGGAGGTGCCGAGGCGGCCCACGGTGCCCGCCGAGGAGGCCCCGCGGTCTGCTCCCAGACGGCCCGCGGGGGCACCCCGGCAGGCCCGCGGGGCCGCAGGATGGCCCTGGCAGGGCCGCAGGAGGCCACCGGGGCCCGTCTCTCTCGCGTGTGCACGGGCACCAGTGAGGCCCCTCCTTTCGGGGGAGCGTAAGACCCGGGTTTGCCAGGACTCGGGTTCGCCATTTTTTTTTGACGACCGCGACTCGGATTTTGACGAGTAGGAGTTTCGTGGGATGTCTGCAGCGGGAGGCCTTGTCAAAATGCAGGCTCGGCCTCGTCATTTTTTTGACGACCTCGTCGGGGATTTCCGAGTCCCCCGTACCCGGGTCTTACGTCTCCCCGATCCTTCTGTTCCCCCCTCGCCGTCAATGCAAGCTTCGCGCGGCCCGCGCAGCTGCGGCCGAAAGAGGTGCGCCCTCGGCCCGCGGAGCCAAAAAGTGCTTGCGGGCACGAGGAGCCGGAGGGCGCAGATCGTGCGTATTTCCCTGCGTCCAAGGGAGGATCAAGGTGCGGCTGCTGGCGTCGGGCCTCGGGCCGGCGGAACGCGCGAAGCCCCCCTTATGGTGCTGTCTGCACGCTTCTGCATCAACGGCCGAGGGTCTCGAGAAGCCCTGGGCGGACGCCTAGGCAATGACGGCAATGACAACCTGCCAATGACCGCGCGATGCTTCAGGCTTTCGCAACTTTTCGGCTGTCGCACGTTCTGCGCGAGGTGGCTCCCAAGGGGAGCCTTGGATTAGCCCCCGGGCGCCCGAAGGAGGGTCCCACGAGAGCTCCAAGATATCCCAACCGATTCCCCCCCCAAAGGAGCCTCGATTGCATCCGTGGGCTCAGTGCACGTCCCACCGGCGCCCCTGCAGATGGCTGAGCTGCTTGACGCGCCGCATCGCAGCAGGAAGCCACAGCGAGTGGTGGGCGCGGGGGGAGGATGAGAAGGAGCTGGATGAGCAACGAGGAGCGGGGGGAAGTGAAGGAGAGGATGAGAAGCAGTAGGAGGAGATGGAGGTGGACGGATGAGGAGGGTGAGGAGTCGGGTGTTTGTTGCTGGTCTTTGGGCATTCTTGAGACGCCATGCGGCCATGCTTCGTGCTTTCAGAGCCGTCCGATGTACAAAAGCCCGAGAAGCAAAACGCAATGAACTAAACATATTGTTCTTTTGCGAACCAGTCGGAGGCATGCACACATATTGGAGACCATCTCGGCCAAGTTTGACCGTCTTGCGCGATTTCGGAGGCCACTCCGGACCACCGTGGAACTACGCGGGCGAATTTGGATCCGGCCTCGCCTAGCACCTCCCGGCACCCTCGTGTCCGACCCCCCTCCTCCAAGTTGGCTGGACCAGTTTCTTGGTGAAGGGATTTACTGCAGGGGGGCACGGATCTCACCCGCCGAAGAATCCGCAGGGGTCGCCGAATATAGGTGCGACCCAGCGGAGCAAGAAGGAGTGATGGAAGGCGAGAAGGAGTCAGAAGGAAGAGGATGGTGCGTGAGGGGAACCAGCGAGGAGTGGTGCGCGAGGGGTGAGGAGTACGCCAGGAGCAAGGAAGGGAAGCAGCAATACTCGGGATGACGGCCATCATCTTGAGGAGGGGGAGGAAGAGAAAGACAAAGGGGAGGTGGGGCAGGCAGGGGAACGCGCGGGGAGGAGCTGCCTGTCCCTCCTCCTGCTGCTGCATGTGGCTCGGATGTTGAAGGCCTGGTCGCCCAGGCACGCAATGCCGTCGCGAGTCCCGCGAGTCACTCGCGGGAAAAAGCTGTGTTCTCCCTCTCTCTCTCTCTCTCTCTCTCTCCCCCAGCATGTCTCGACATTCGCCTTCGGACTGTAAGCGGCGGTGATTGAAGTGCCACGGATCAAGGAGTTCTGGGGCTTCTGGGGCTTCTGGAGTGACCAAGGAGTATCTGCAGTGACCAAGGAGTTCTGGGGCTTCTCGCGCCCGCAGCTTGTCGATCTGGATGGCGTGATCGCCATGTAGGCTGATGAATTTGTGGTAGATGTGGGGCAGCTGCCAGCAAGTAGCTGCGTGCTCTTAGGAAGCCGTGCGCCTGGCCCGAACCCGTCAGGGCTTCATCCCTCCGGTTTTCAACCGTGCCGAAAACGCCTAGCGGGGCCAAGGGGCGTATAAAGGTTGATCAGCATTAGCGTTGCCATTCCCGCTCCTACTCCTGATCTTACGCTTATATATATATATATATATATATATATTCCGTATTACAATTTATCTTTACTTCCCCGCTCCGTCTTGTTGGCAGCAGTGCCATCTGGTGGGCCCCATCCTGACTGCAGCATGGCCTGTCTTGTCGTCGACGATGTGAAGCGCGTGGAAACATGGGACGCGGCGCGCATCGCGCGCGGACGTCAATCTGGGTTTTCCCATCCGTACTGTAGAAAACCATACAAAGTCCCCGAGGTTCCCCTCAACATGGCCTGTCTTGTCGTCGACGATGCGAACTGCGTAGCAGGAGTGAAGCACGGCGCACATCGTGCGAGGACGTTTTGAGCAACCTCAACCGGGAGGGGCCATCTTTCCTGTCAGAAACCAATGCACAGTCAACTTGTTTATTCTCAGCGAGGAGTGTTTTGTCGTCGGTTTTGTGAAATGCGCGGCAGGAATGGGGCGCGGTGCGCATCGCGCGCGACTGGGCGAAATGTCGTTTTCGCTTTGGCACCGCGCGCATGGTTTCTGAAAGTTGCGTTCCCGCTAAGTCACAGCGCGCATTTTTCTCTTGCCAAGTCGTCTGGCGCGTAGAGCCTGTTTAAGTCTCCTGGAACATCTTGGGGCTTCCCAAAGCTTCATGAAGGCCTCGTGGGTCCTCCTGGGGCCTCCTGAGGCGTCCCGGGATTTCCTGGGTTTCCCTGGGGCTTCCTGCCACCTCCTAAGGTTTTCTTGAGCCTCCTGGAACCTCCTGGGGTTTCCTGGGCCCTCGTGAAGCCTCCTGGGGCTTCCTGGGGTTCGCTGGGGTTTCCTGCGGCCTCCTGAGACCTCCTGGGGGCCTCCTGAAGTTTCCTGGGGCCCCTTCGGCTCGTGCTGAAATGCCAGCGCAGTCTTTGAGACGCGCCATGAATTTCCCAGCGGTAACTGCCATCGCGGCTGCATCAGCTGTGGCAAACCACCTTGCCGATCTGATGTCGGCCCCCAGTTGCGCCAGCACTGTTTCTCATGTTGTGGGAGTGTGGGAGGGCGGGTGGGAATGGCCATGCCATGCTTGCCTCGCTCGAGCTGGCTAGCTTGACTCCTACTCCTACTTATACTGCTTCGCTCCTGCAGCGAAGGTGCCGATGGGCATCCTTGGCACCTCCCTGATGCCGCGCCCGCGGCTTGGCGGGCCCGGCGCCTGCCAGACCCCGGGGGGGCGGCGGGTCCACACTGCCAACCCCCAGGCCGGCCACGTGTGCCTTGAGGCCGTGGCCGGTGGGGAAAAATGAGCCGCCTGGCCGCCATTGGGGGGGGGCGTGAATCGGGGGCGGAAAAGAGGGGGGTGATGACAAGTTAGGTGCGCTCGCGTCAACATCTGACATCCTACCGTTCCCTCCCATCCCTTACCATGGCGCTGATTTTCTCTATCCGCGGACGCGTGTCGTAGCGGACCTGTGGCTCCGCGCGCGTGTGCGTAGTGGGTGGTGGTGCGCGTGCGTGCGTGCGCGTGTGCGGAAAAGAGGGGGTGATGACTAGGGGGGGGGGAATATCATGGCGTGGGCCATGATATTTCCCCAGATCTCATGGCGCCTCTTCTTGTTTCATGACGTGCCTCGGCCCCCCCGGGGGCCGCGCACATGCCGCCGGCCATGATTTGCGCCCCCCCCCTCTTGAACGCCCCCCTCTGGGCCGCTCCCGAGTGGAGGCTCGATCCTTCCCTCAATGGGATGGTGAGGTTTCGTGCTGAGATCGCCCCCGGGCTGGTCGGGCCACTGGGGGCGCCCGCGGAGGCCCGTGGGGACTCGTCGGGGAGCCTGTGGAGGCCAGCCGGGACTGCCGGGGGCGGCTGCCGGTGTGCAGCCCGAAGTCTTACCACACTGACACGGAGGAGGAGGGGGAGGGGGAGGAGGAGGAGGAGGAGGAGGAGGAGGAGGAGGAGGAGGAGGAGGAGGAGGATACCGCAACGTTTGTTGGTATGGCGGCGCGTAGCGCGCTGCGGTAAACGCGTGAGTTCGCTGCTCGCTCGCTCGCTCGCCCCGTCCCAGCTGGGGCATGTCGACGCCACCTGTGCACGCTCGTTTCTTGAAGTGTGTTCGGTGACGCGCAAAAGTGGCCCTCTGCTGGGGTGACCCTGGGCGTGGGCCCGCAGGGATCCCTGCAGCACTGGCTGGCGCGCTTGGATGGAATGGACTTGGCCTCCCGTGCGGCGCTCGAAAGCCGCGCACTAAGGCCATTCTTGCCCAGGGCCGCTTCTGTGTGCAGCCGGTGTTGTTTTGTTGCATCTTCGGGGGACCTCGCCTGTCCCAAAAATTGGTGTCTTTTGGGGGGGCCGACGCGTGCTCGATCCGGACTCGATACGGATTTGGCGTGGATTCGACGCGGATTCGACACGGATTCGACACGGATCCGACGCGTCCGACATGGATTCGACACGGATTCGACGCGGACAGGGCCGCGACGGGACAGACAAGGTCCCCCGAGGATGCAACATATGGTGCGCTCTTTTGTGCAGTTCGGGTGGACAGCTGCCCCGGGGTCGATCGAGTGTGCGAGTGTGGCTGCAGGGCTGGACCTGAACGCTGCTTTGCTGGGCGTCGGCTATGTGTAGTCCTCCGTTTTGGCAGGGAGGTACAGGAAAACAGGTCGAGCACAGCGAACAACAAAGCAGCATCAAAAGGATAAACAACGTTTAGGCCCAGCCCTGTGCGGTTGGAGGGAGGAGCGCAGGGCAATATGAGTTAAAATCGTGCGGCGGAGGGGTGGCGGACCCCCCCAGTGGGGATAGCGCAGCCTTGTTCGGATCATGCGAGGCGCCTCAGAGGGGGACGGCATACATCCCTTCGACCCCCGCGGGCCCCTCCAGGGACCACCGAGTTCCCGAGCGTTTCGAGGGGCCCCTCGCGAGCTTCCAGAGACTCTGCGCAGATCCTGGTTGCTTCTAGCTGCCCCTTGGGGACAAGGGAAGAGTTGGCCAGGCGAAACTCGGCCAGGCTTAGCTTCGGCGTCCCCCCAACATACGTATACTACGTGTTCGTCGCCCCGCCAGGGGCGACGCGCGCACCGAGAAATCTTACAGTACATGCGTCGTGGCGGGCGCTTTCTGGCCACACCGCTCGAGAAACGATATAATACAAGATGGGTATACTATGTGTTCTGGTCGGACGCGCGCCTCCAAGGCGGACGTACAATATTAGCAGGTCCATGTGCGTCCCTTACGGTAGAGGGGAACAATTACTGAACATTCCCCCTCCCCCAACTCAATGTTGGCACGCGCGGAAAACATTGCGGCCGAAGTGCATCTCATCAGACCCACCGCCAATTTTGAATTTTTGGGGGGGGGGAGGCGTTGACAAATGAATTTGGCATGAGTGTTCGCTAATTTGTTCCGAGGCCTGTAGCTCGGCCAGCCGAAGTCGGTCGGGCAGAGCTCGGCCCGGGCCGAGCGCAGCCTATGGCGGAGTTCGGCCTTGGCCGAGGTCCGCCGGCCGCGTTCCGCCTGGCCGAGTTCAGCCTGGCTGTCTTCTTCCTGGCCGAGTTTAGTGCTGCCCCCCAAGGAGGAGGAGGAGGAGGAGGAGGAGGAGGAGGAGGATCCCTGCGGTGCACTATCCTCCTCCTCCTCCTCCTCCTCCTCCTCCTCCTCCTCCTCCTCCTCCTCCTCCCTCTCCTCCTCCTCCCTCAACGGGTTTCAGGGAGCCTGCATCAGTCTGCCGAGGTCTCTGAAGGCATCCGCCCCCCAAGGAGCTTCCAGGGTGCCTGCTGCAGCCTGCTGCGGTCCAGAAGGCATCAGCAGGTTGGTGGCGCGGACCTTCTCAAGCTCTGCGCGGCACGCCAGGGATGCGGCGAAGATTACTGTGTCAAGCCATGCGGCGCTCACTTGGGGGAATAGTTGGCGCAGCCTTCATCGATGCCTGCAGGGCCCTCCAGGAAGCTCATCATTCAAGGCTTTCCGAGGCGCTAGCACGCAGGCATGAATCAGGAGGGGAAAAAACACACAGACACAATTAATCGTCGATCCCCAGGAAATATGTGAAAATATGGGAAGTGGGGGGGAAGACAAGAACTCAGAAAAAAAAATGAAAATATGGGGAATCCTTTTATTTGGTATTTATTTGCGTGTCCCATTGCCCCTTCAATGAAGGGGCAGGCTTCCTCGTCTTCCTCCCCCTCCTCCTCTTCCTCCTCCTCCCGGGGCCCTCGCTTCCCAGTCTGCGGGCCCCCGCTTCCTGGCCCCAGAGTTTCCCATGCCCTTGGTCGCCGCCCCCCTTCGGGGGCGGCAAAGAGGGGGGTGGTGAACTAGGGGGGGGGGGATATCATGGCGTGGGCCATGATATTTCCCCAGATTTCATGGCGCCTCTTCTTGTTTCATTTACGTCCCTGGCCCCTCCGGTCATGATTTGCACCTCCCCCTCTTGGACACCCCCCTCTTGGCCGCTCCCAGCCCCTATTCCTGGCATCCGGAGCCCTCGGGTCCATTTTTCCTCTGGCGCAGGCCTCGGATGCCTAGCCCCCGGGCCCGCGCTGCCTGGCCCGACGTCGCAGCGGGGAGCTTCAGCTGGCTTGTCAGCCTCGTATTCACCGTCCTCCTCCTCTCTCCTCCTCCTCCCTCCTCCTCCCCCTCCTCCTCCTCCTCCTCCTCCTCCTCCTACTCCTCCTCCTCCTCCTCCTCCTCCTCCTCCTCCTCCTCCTTCTTCTCTGTTCCACCTCCTCGTGTCGCCTACGGCCTCATGATCTGAAACATCGTTGTGTTTCGAGTTGCCGCATGGCCCTCCTTGTGACAGGAAGTGCAGCGGAGTGCCGTGGTGAGCCGCGCTTGCGTCAAGAGTGTGGCATCTTGCAGAGTGCGAGAGGCGGGTTGAGATGAGCGGGAGCATCGAGGTGCATGGCAGTTTGTTCAGGGGGAGCTCTCTGAGTGAGGATGCGCGCAGGGTTTTGGCCCATGAAGGATGCGACCAGCACATTAGATTAGTTTGGCCACGGAGCCGCCGCGCACCTCGCCCGCGCTGCCCGCTTACCGTTGCGAGTGCAATCTTGTTTTTGTAGCTCAGGTCCTCATGTTCTCGGTGCTATGGGGCATCGAGTTGAGACAAGTGGCATGAGTCTGCACACGTGCGCGGGCGTAGTGGATGAGGAGCGCAGGGTCGTGTTGTGGGCATCTGCTTTTCCCACTGCCTTTCCCACGGTTCGCGCCAGTATCCTGAGTTCTGGGCGCGCTTCGAGTCCCGATTGGGAAGTCAGGGACAGGGGGTTCCATGTTGTGTTTTCAAGAAGCCTTTTTCCGCTGTCTCTTCTCTTGCATTGTTGTAATAGTGTGTTGTTGCGCAGGGGTCCATGGATTCGGATTGTGGTCGTTGAGTTTAGCATGTGTTGTCGTTTGTTGTTTGCATGTTTGGTTGTGTGGTGTTGCCGCTGTGCCTCTTGAAGAGATATGGGGATAGCTAGGGCGAGCAACGTACAACCTTGGTAAGCAGAAGGTTGGCCCTTGTTATAGCACATGCAATCAAGCATAGCGTTCCGCAGTTCGAACCTGTGGCGTCCGAGGATCCCCGCTGCGCTGCGCGCGGCAGACTCGTTGGATGAGCCCCGTGGGAATATACTGAACCATCGAGGGAAGTGTGAGATAGTGGTGATGTTGATGATGGTGATGCTGGTGGTGATGAAGATGATCGTGCTCATCAGCATCATCATCATCAACATCATCACGGCCATCATCATCATCATCAGCAGCATCATCATCATCATCATCATCATCCTAAACAGCAGTTACAACAGCATATGATCATCATCATCGCCATCACCACCATCATCACCAACACCTCCACCATTACCATTACCATTACCAGTCCCATTACCATTCCCACTACCATTGCCATTACCATTACCATCTCCATCATCTCCATTACCACCGTCATCACCATTACCATCTGCACCATCATCATCAATATTATCCGTAGCAATTTGGCTCAGGCCGATGAGGTTTCCATCTACCGCGAGTTCGATGGGCGCTGTGAGCGGTAGGGCCGCTCTGACGCCAAGGGCCAAACTCCAAGTTGTCCATATCGAGCGGCCCAAGAGACCACCACAATTCCTTGTCACGCTCCTCGGACCGAGCGGAGCAAGCATTCGAGAACCTCCGCGAGTTTAATGGGCTCGACCAAGGGGCAAAGCAGGGCGAAGCGGCAAGTGGCAAATCAATATTGGCAACGCGACAAGCAGCCGTCACTGGGATTGTCCGAGGTGCGGAGTTTCAAAGATTTGGGCATCCCGAAGCACGTTCAGGGAGTATTGATACAATTGGTGGTAGGCGTCGCAGTCGCAGGCATAAGACAGCTCGTGATAGAGTGGGCAGTCGTGTTTTGATGACAAGGGAGGCAGGAGCTCAACCAGCTGCGCAGGCGTGTCAACAAGGTCGAGGCAGCCAGGCATATTGCGGCTGGTGGTCAAGAAACGGGAGGGGGCCACATGAACCGAGGGCCTTTTTCGAGGCCGAGCAAGCAGAGGCCAAAGCTCTGCAGGCCAAGATCGCCCAAGGCCGTCCTTTCTCACCTCAACTCCGAGAACGTGAACGTCGCCAACGTGCGCAGCGCGCAGCCACAGAAGCGCTCGCCACGCAGCTCGAGGGCTCGGCCGCAAAGGCCGCGGAGCTGGGCCGCCAGCAAAAGGAGGTGCAGACCACGCACGACTCCTCCCAGGTCCGTCCTCCTCCTCCTCCTCCTCCTCCTCCTCCTCCTCCTCCTCCCCCTTCCTCCTCCCCTCCTTGCGACGGTGCCCCAGCGGCGGAGAAGGGGTTTCAGAGGCTGCTCGACGACCTCCGGGCAGCCCGCGCTCAGGAGGAGGCCCGTCGCGATCCCATCGCTCGCGACAGCGCAAGCGCATGTGCGGCGCAAGCAGCCACGCCAGCAAACAGCGCGGCATCAGGCGCCCCAGCTGCTGGATAAGTCGCAGCAGCAGCACCAGCAGGGCAGTCTGAACAGTGAGCTCGGGCATGCATCGCAGCCGTGGACCAGGCCCCAGGAATGCTTGAGCCAGGCTTCCACGCGCGTAAGCCGCACCCACGCGGGCACTGGCGGCGGAGCGTTCGAAGCCGCGTGAAGGAGGAAACGGCGGCTAGACCTCTGAGGTCGCGTTCGACGAGAGCGCGCTCGAGACGCTCGTAGACTCCACCACGATCGAAGCCGACGCAGAGGGCGCCACGGGGGCCCGCGAGGAGGAGGGCCGCAGCCACGGCGCAGCCGTTGCCAGGCAGCCCGCGGCGCCCGCTGATT
Organism: Prorocentrum cordatum; assembly: GCA_963575745.1. Classification (NCBI taxonomy): domain Eukaryota; class Dinophyceae; order Prorocentrales; family Prorocentraceae; genus Prorocentrum; species Prorocentrum cordatum. The sequence goes on from CAUYUJ010009835.1 coordinate 328,216, forward strand.
CCGCTGCTCGACGCAAAGCTCAGCAGCGTCGGCCACTCGAGGGCCTCAGAATCATAGCGACGGCCGAGCGACGGGGGAAGCGCTCCTTGTATTTTCGCCCTGGTCAGTCTCAACAGCAGTGGGAAGGCGGATGCCCATTTCTTCGGGTGCTGGCCCAAATAAGGCTGAGGGAATTCCTGCTGTCGGCGGGCGACTGAGGGGAGCAGGGGCGAGTGGCGTCTCTGCCGCCTGGTTGGGCATAGGAGCGCGGGCTGGCCCTGCGCGGGCATATGTTGGCCCCCCTTCTCTGCCACCCCCTCCTCCTGCCCCCCTCCAGTCGTCTATCGGCGAGCCCCGTGAGGGCGGGGGTGTGGTTCCGGTGAGAGCGAGGAGCGCTGGGTGCTGTGGTTCGCCGCTCCGTTGTCGCTGGCTTCTGGAGCTCTTGACCCTGCCCCTTTTGCACCCGGAGCTCGCGCCCATCCCCGGTGGGGAGCGGGCCCGCGGAGACAGGGGGTCTCTTTCCCTGGCGCGAGCGGATCCGTGGCCATCTGGGCCCATGTGGCCCAGAAAGGTTTCGCACGAAAGTCGACAAGGCTCCGCTCGATCGGCTTATGGCAGAGGCAAAGTTGAACGTTTTCCTCAAGTCCGTGGACGCCAAGGAGCCGATGAACGAGATCTTGAAGGCAACGGAGGCGTACTCCACGGGGAACCGCGCGTCCGAGACGGGCCAGTTAGTTGGCCTGAAAGAGAGCGACGCGAAGGCGGAGTCGCCCCCGCAAGTGCCAGGCTCAGCGCGCCGAGCGATTCGCTTAGCAAGCGCGGATCAGCAGAGCAGTGGCGCCACGACGGCGCCTGCTGCGTCTGTTCGCGCTCAGCAGACCCAGCCCCCCCCCCAAGCCGCGCGAGAAGATGCGTTGAACATGGCTGGGTCTGAGTATTCGGCCGAGGCGGTGGGCAATTCGCAATAGCGCCTGACGAGGTGAACCTTGCAGAGAAGCTGATCACAGCGGGGCTCGAAAAGGCCCCCGCGCCACCTGCGGGCGGAGGCGCTGGCGTGGCGGGTTCTGCGCGCAGAGAACGTTGCCGCTGATGGGGATCAACGGGGATCGTTTTCACGCATGGACCTGGCAGCCGAAGGGGCACTGCCACTTCGGCCCCCCTCGGACACAATCGGGGTTGAGGCGTTCGCAGGAATCGAACGGGGGGCGCATCTCGATCCCTCGACCTCCGTCGCGACGCCTGGCCCACTAACCAACGCGTCGCGGAGCGCGACGGCGACCCGCCGTGTTTTTTTGTCCCGGCCCTCCTGCGTTGGGTTCTCGTTTTGAATAGAGCACTGCTCGCGCGTCGCCTTGCCTCCTTCCCGCCCCTCTCTTCCCCCTTGCCTTTTGCCTCGCTCGCCGCTGCGTGCCAGCCGGCTGCGATCTGTGAAACTGTCGCCACTTTCGAGGGCTGCTGGGGGGCCCAGCACAGTGGGTGCACACGGCGGACTCAAATGAGACCTCGCCGTCCCTGGGGGGCTGTGATCTGTGAAACTGTCGCCACTTTCGAGGCCTGCTTGCGGGGCCCAGCACAGTGGGTACACACGGCGGACTCAAATTTGACCTCGCCATCCCTGGGGGGCTGCGATCTGTGAAACTGTAGCCACTTTCGAGGGCTGCTGGGGGGCCCAGCACAGTGGGTACACACGGAGGATTCAAATGGGACCTCGCCATCCTTGGGGGGCTGCGATCTGCGAAACTGTCGCCACCTTCGAGGCCTGCTGGGGGGCCCAGCACAGTGGGTACACACGGCGGATTCAAATAGGACCTCGCCATCCCTGGGGGGCTGCGATCTGTGAACCTGTCGCCACTTTCGAGGCCTGCGGGGGGGGCCCAGCACAGTGGGCACACACGGCGGATTCAAATTTAACCTGGCCATCCCTGGGGGGCTGCGATCTGCGAAACTGTCGCCACTTTCGAGGCCTGCTGGAGGGGCCAGCACAGTGGGTACACACGGCGGACTCAAATGGGACCTCGCCATCCCTGGGGGGCTGCGATCTGTGAAACTGTCGCCACTTTCGAGACCTGCTGGGGGGGCCCAGCACAGTGGGTACACACGGCGGATTCAAATTAAACCTCGCCATCCCTGGGGGGCTGCGATCTGCGAAACTGTTGCCACTTTCGAGGCCTGCTGGGGGGCCCAGCACAGTGGGTACACACGGCGGATTCAAATTTGACCTCGCCTCCTTTGGGGGCTGCGATCTGTGAAACTGTCGCCACTTTCGAGGCCTGCTGGGGGGCCCAGCACAGTGGGTACCCACAGCGGACTCAAATGAGACCTCGCCATCCTTGGGGGGCTGCGATCTGTGAAACTGTCGCCACTTTCGAGGCCTGCTGGGGGGCCCAGCACAGTGGGTACCCACGGCGGACTCAAATACGACCTCGCCATCCCTGGGGGGTTGCGATCTGTGAAACGGTCGCCACTTTCGTGGCCTGCTGGGGGGCTCAGCACAGTGGGTACCCACCGCGGAGCCGAATTTGACCTCGCCATCCTTTGGGGGCTGCGATCTGTGAAACTGTCGCCACTTTCGAGGCCTGCTGGGGGGCCCAGCACAGTGGGTACACACGGCGGATTCAAATTAGACCTCGCCATCCCTGGGGGGCTGCGATCTGTGAAACTGTCGCCGCTTTCGAGGCCTGCTGAGGGGCCCAGCACAGTGGGTACCCACGGCGGACTCAAATGAGACCTCGCCATCCCTGGGGGGCTGCGATCTGTGAAACTGTCGCCACTTTCGAGGCCTGCTGGGGGGCCCAGCACATTGGGTACCCACCGCAGATTCAAATGAAACCTCGCCGTTCCTGGGGGGCTGCGATCTGTGAAACTGTCGCCACTTTCGAGGCCTGCTGGGGGGCCCAGCACAGTGGGTACCCACCGCAGATTCAAATTAGACTTCGCCATCCTGGGGGGCTGCGATCTGTGAAACTGTCGCCACTTTCGAGGCCTGCTTGCGGGGCCCAGCACAGTGGGTACCCACCGCAGTTTCAAGGTAGACCTCGCCGTCCCTGGGTGGCTGCGATCTGCGAAACTGTCGCCACTTTCGAGGCCTGCTGGGGGGCCCAGCACAGTGGGCACACACTGCGGACTCAAATGGGACCTCGCCATCCCTGGGGGGCTGCGATCTGCGAAATTGTCGCCACTTTCGAGGCCTGCTTGCGGGGCCCAGCACAGTGGGTACCCACACGCAGATTCAAACTACACCTCGCCATCCCTGGGGGGCTGCGATCTGTGAAACTGTCACCACTTTCGAGGCCTGCTGGGGGGCCCAGCACAGTGGGTGCCTACCGCAGTTTCAAGGTAGACCTCGCCATCCCTGGGGGGCTGCGATATGTGAAACTGTCGCCACTTTCGAGGCTTGCTTGCGGGGCCCAGCACAGCGACGCCTCCCAAGTAGCTTACACATCAAGTCGATTGTCAATACAAGTTTCGGTCAACTCCTCGTTTCCATTGATACAAATGGGTTGGGTACGTCACAGGGTAATTCTTCTTTTTCTTGCAGGTGGCTCGCGCAGCGGGCAACAGCGCTGGACAGGTGCGCCGTGGCAGCGGTAGCCATGGAATAGCTCACCTGGGCGACCGCAGTCTGCTGCGAGGACGAATTTGCGTAGCTTGTGGAGCGCGACAGGACCATCCAGCACAGCCAGCCCCTGGCGGCCCCTGGCGATCTTGCGCGACGACTTGTTCCGGAGGCAGTTGGCCGAGAGGGCGGCCGTGCCAGATATGGATTTAGACATCCAGACGTCCTTCCTCGTCATCGACAAGATGACCTTGGAGGCAGCCGTTTTTGCGCGTGGATGCTGTGCCCGCGCAGGCAGGCATGAAGTCTGCGAGCGGGCCTTCGCCGCCCGCCGGCCTTGCGGCCCTTTGCCGGGTTCCTCGGGGCCAGCGTTGGCCAAACAGCGCGCGGCGGCCGACGCCGTCCAGCAGAGGGCGGGCGAGGCGGCGAAGTTGTTCCGCTACGCCGGCAAGAGCTCAGCCAGGCAAGGCAGCAGTTGGCTCGGTTGCAGAGGCAGCACGGCGACTCGGCGGGGGGCAAGGGAGGAGGAGGGAAGAAAGGAGAAGACAACGCGGACTACCAGTGGGCCGAGGGCGAGGGCCACGTCGGCAACGAGCGCAAGAGGTTCGCCGACTTCCTGGCCAACAAGAACAACTGAGGCGCGGGTGGTGGATGCCGATAACTAGCCACTTCGTTCTCTGAGGCCACCGGAGCCGGCAGTGGAGGCGACGACGATTCGCCTGGGCAGTGCCTTACCCGCGCTGGCCTTTTGGATCCGCTTGCCCCCCAGCGTCTCGGGGCCCCGAATGGGCTTTCTGTTTTGGGGCGCGACTCACGAGTTCAAGCTCGGACCCGACCGCGCAGCTCAGGCTACTGGCAATAGTGCTAAATCTTCATGAGGGAGGCCCCGTGTGTAGCCTGCTCAGGTTCTGTTTCCGCGTCCGATGCGGCGAGGGCGGTGGGGGAGGGGGGGCGGCGGCACAGGAAGCGACGGGGTGCGACGAGGGAGGGATGGAAGGGCGAGGGGGGAGGGGGGGGGGGGGGGGGTGCCCGCCTGGGAGCCGCCTCGGCAGAGGCGCTGCGGCCCACTGAGGCAGAGGCCGAGCGCAAGGCCGAGGGGGGCGAGGAGACGGCGCGGGCCGCAGATGCCGACCTCGACGAGCTCAAGCGCGAGGCCGCAGCCACGCGACGGGCAGAGGCGGCACTGGGCGACGCGAGCCTGAACGAGGCCCTGGCCCTGGCCGAAGTCGAGCGCCCGGCGGAGGCAGAGCGCGCGGCCGCCGCTGCTGCGCCCCGCGAGGACCTGGAGCAGGGCGCGGCGGAGGCCCAGGCGAGCGCCCTCAACGCCGCCGCCGAGAGCTTCCAGCCGCTGGAGGCCGACCGCGCCGCCCTGCTGACCGCCCCGCCGAGCCAGCCTTTCAAGGCCAAGCTGGAGCGCCTGCGGGCCGCCGAGCAGCAGGCCGCGGGCCCGACAGCGGAACGCGCCGCAGCGCGAGCGCCCAAGCTTGACACGGGCGAAGCGCCGACGCGCGACCAGCTGGCGAGGCAGCGGGCCGCCGAGCAGCTGGCCGCGGGGCGGCAGCGCCGAGCAGCGCCGCTGGCGAAGGCGCGGGCCCACCGAGCCCGCGCGCCACCGACCGCCGGCGGCGGGGGGGCGCCCGCGCGCGGCGGGCCGAGGGCCGAGCGCCTGGCCGACACGCGGCGCAGCGCCGCGGGCGCCCGCGCGCAGCTGGCCGCGGCGCACGCGGACCTCCACGCGAAGCAGGCCGAGGATCTGACGAGAGCTGAACGCCCGGCGCAGGCGCAGCGCCTCGCCGAGGACGCCCGCGGGGCACTGGAGGAGGCGCGAGCGGGCGCGGAGGCCACGGAGGCCGCGACGCGGGCCGCGCAGACGGCCCTCCTGAGAGCAGCGCGGTCGCTGGAGCAGCAGCGGGCGGAGGCGGGGCCGCCGACGGCAGCGGGTCGCTTCGCCCAGGCACGGCGCCAAGAACAGGCCGCACGGCTCCGCCCGACGCCGCGGCCACCGCCCCCCGCAGCTCGACGGCGACGCGAAGAGCTGGCGGAGGCGCGGCGCTGGGCCCCTCTGGCGGGGCGCGCGCTGGAGAAGAGGGAACCCAGCAAGCGGCTGCGGCGACTCCGCGGGGAAGGGGAGGGCGCGGACGAGGCGGGCGCCGCCCAGAGTTGCACACCCTGGGGGCCCGTTGAGAAAGCGGGCGCGCCCAGGGGAGTGGCCAGAGGCTGGGCGCGCCGCCAGCGGCGCCCGATCAGCGGCCGACCCGTGCCCAGGACGGGTGCCCCTTGAGAATGGGGGCGTACCTGGGGGGGGGGGCCAAGCGGCGCGGGCGTTTGAGAGGGCCATGCGAGGCGAGCGCAGGCTGGCCGGAGGCGGGCGGAAGGCACACCAACGGTGGGTGGGATGGCCAGGCCTTGGGACCGCATCGCGTAAGACATCGACGCATGCAGGGTACAATCGGGGGCGGCAAACGGGGGGGGGATGACTAGGGGGGGATAGCCTGGCGTGGAACATGATATATCAGACTTCGTGGCGCCTCTTCTTATTTTTTGCGCCCCTGCCCCCCCCCCCCCCCCCCCCCCCCTTGGCACCGCATATGCTGCTGGCACTGGCCTGCGCCCCCCCCTCTTGGACGCCCCCCTCTAGGCCGACCCCGATGCAAAGGATGCAGTCGGCTGCGAGCCAGGGGGGAAGTGAGAAGGAAAAGGCCTTTTTCATAATGTGGGTGGACTTCTCAGACGGCCCTCGCGCCTTCTGATAAGTTGTTCGTTTTGTCTTCGAGGAAGGCGTAGGAACTTGTAAGACATCAGGGGGATTTCCGAACCTTTTGAAAAGACCATATGTTCTCATTTCCCCCCTTCGCTCGCCGCCGACGCAGGGCGTGGGAGCATGCAGGGCGTGCGACGATTTTAGAAAACTGCGACGTCGCGTACATAACGGCCGACGCTTTGGGCCCCATCTCTCTGCTGTATGTCTCGGGCCGGATCGGTTCGTCAGGGCCCCAGGGCCCGAAGGAAGGCAAAGTCGCCAGGGGCGGACAAGTTGCATCACCAGGATCTCAGAGGAGGGGAGGAGGGGCCACCACAGGTTCCCACCCTTTCCCAGGGGTCGGCTCTTTATCCCGAGCGCTTCTCTTGACCTGCCCGAGGCCCGGCGAGGGTCCTCACAGGCCGAAGCCGACCCAAGGCCTCCCGTCGTGCTTCTCTCAGGAGGAAAGGAAACACACAGACACAATTAATCCTCGATCCCCCAGAAAATATGGGAAAATATGGGAAGTGGGGGGAAGACAAAACCCAGATAATATGGGAAAATGTGGGGAATATTTTTATTTGTGTGTATTTATTTGTGTCCTTGGGCCCCTTCATTCTCGTGCTCAAGACGCGCGCGTGCCTGGGGAGGGGAGGGGGGAGGAGCGAGAGGGGGAGGGCCGGGGACGGGCGAGGTGCGTGAAAGGGAGGAGGGAGGGGGCGGCAAGAGCAGGGCGGCGGGGAGAGGGATTTTGGACTGCAGGCGTGGTAGCCCAGGATGGCTGTCACGAAGGGTCGGCGCCGCAGCTGGCAGAAGGCTTCAAGATACAGTCAGGCAAGCTGGCTGAGCGAACAAACTGAGACATCTGCACGGGCACCAAGAGCACAAGTTCAGTACAGCACGGTGGGACACCCCCGCGGGAGGGCGGACGGAACGCGCCGAACCGAAGCGAGGATTCCAGGCCCTCCCCGATCTTTGCTCGATCCGCATTGCCCCCTGCGGGGTGAGGGGGAGGGGGAGGAGAGGGGGGGGAGAGGAAGTGGGGCAGTGAAGCCGGGAAGGGCCCCTTCGGCCGCTGGCCGCCGCCGCCAACTCCGCCGCCTCCGCCAGCTCCGCCGCCTCCTCCTCCTTTTCCTTCCTCCTCCTCCTCCTCCTCCTCCTCCTCCTCCTCCTCCTCCTCCTCCTCCTCCTCATCCTCATCCTCATCCTCATCCTCATCCTCATCCTCATCCTCATCCTCCTCCTCGTCGTCCTCCTCCTCATCCTCCTCATCCTCCTTGTCCTCCTCGTCATCCTCCTCCTTCTGCTCCTCCTCCTTTTCCTCCTCCTCCTCCTCCTTCGCCTCCTCCTCCTCCTTCTCCTCCGCCTCTTTTTTACGCTGATCCGACCTAAGCACAAGATCTCCTCCTCCTCCTCCTCCTCCTCCTCCTCCTCCCTCCTCCTCCTCCTCCTCTTCCTCCTTTGCTTCTCCTCTTCCTCCTCCTCCTCCTCCTCCTCCTCCTCCTCGGCCTCCTCCTCGTCGAGGAAACAACGCCGCCTCCCGGAAGAGGGGGGGTTGGGGCGCGGAGCGAGCCTGCGCGGGAGGGCCCCGCCCGCAGGGCTGAGTCATGGCGTGGGCGTCGGGCCGCCGCGGGGCGCCTGCAGGCGTGCCGCTGCTCGGCGGCGGGGCGGCCGACCCCCATCATGTTCGGCCGCGCAGCAGAGGGGGGGCAGGGGGGAGGGGGGAAGGCTTCTGAGAAGCACCCCTGCTTCTTAGAATGCGCGGGCCTTGTCTACAGATGTCAGGCCCTCGCCTTCTAAGATGCAGCCTTGCTTCTAAGAAGCCTTCCCCCTTCCCCTTACCCCTCCCTGCTGCGCGCCGCCAGCCCTTGTCGGCGGCGCCTGAGAGGCTTAGCATTGCTCGGGCGTGTACATGTCTTCTCGGCGAGGACTATCGAGGAGCGCCCTGGATCATCTGGCAACAATCATGCGATCGCAAACATGGATCAAGGGGGCGTGGATTAGCGACGGGTCCCGTTCCCGTGAGAAATCCCGGATTTTCGCCGCCGAGCGAAGCGGCACCGGCTGCAGTTTGGGGAACACGCCTCCCCCGATCCTTGGATTTGGCGACCGCGCGCCACATCCATGGATCGCTAATCCATGCTTGCGAGCCCCCGACCTTGCCAGGGGCGTCCGAGAGGCTTGGCATCGCTCGGGCGTGTGTACCACTTCTCGGCGAGGACCATCGAGGAGCGCCCTGAGTCATCTGGCAACAAGAAGCACACACGGAACCGAACAAGGAGCCCTCCCCTCGTCCGCGCACCAGCCTCAGACCGATGGTTCGCTAGCCCCGCTGTTTGACGCCCCCCCCTGGATGACTCTGGCCTTGGAGTGCCAGTCGAGACACGAGGTCGGGCAGGACTGGGATTCCCCCTCCATGCGCGAGACGCGGAAAAACCAAGACGGTTTCCAGTTTTCGGCGGCCAGGGCCCTCGCCAGGACCCGCGACGGGACCGTCGAAAAACGTTTCGGGAAGGAAAGCCGGCCCTGGGGAAAGGGTCGGGAATTCTGGGGGCCCCTTAGTTTGGCATCGCTTGGACGTGTGCATTTGTCTCGGCGAGGACCATCGAGGAGCATCCCGGATCATCTTGCGAGAACAAAACCACGCACGATGCCGAAAAGTGCATGGGGAATGATCGTCCGAGCGATAGCAAGTTATTTACATGTCAAAGCATCACATGTCTTAGCTCAGGGTAAAATACCGTCCAGAGCTTCCCCGAGCGCCCACAGAGCCTAGTGGAGCGCTCTGAAACGGCCGCGGTGCCCGATCTGCATCCTCCAGAACTACCAGAGTTCAGAGGTCCCCGATTAATCCTGGCCCGATGTTGTCCTGGTCTTGGCGTGGTCTTGCGAGGCTGGGCCCCATCGGCAGCGCCTCTGGCTTGTTGACCTTGGCCCGGGCCCTCTCTCGTGGCTCGTGGTTGCCGAGGGAGAAAAACACGTTTTCCGTCGCAGCGCGGCAGAGGCAATCCGCACACGCGCTGTGGTAGCACGGGGCGTGACGTACGAATGAGAAAGAAAAACATGCACAGACATACATTTTCATGGCTCTGCCCAGACTTCTCGGCTCGGCGCTGGACCCCGTAGCGGCGCCTCCCGCGCCGCCCCTGGCGCGCGCCGCGCGCCTGGGGAGGGTGGTCCAGCGCCGGTCCTAGGAATCTGCGCGGACGTCGGGGCTCAAGAGACGAGGGTGCAAACGGGGGTCAGCCAGGGCACCAGATCCTGCAGGATCCTGCGAATGTCCCCTCTGGCTGACCCGTGTTAGCGAGCCACTCGTGGCCTCGAGGTGGCCGAGCATATTGGCTGACCTGGGTTTGCGAAGCCCTGCGTTGTAGTTGTCTTCCTTCCTCATATCCTAAGATGGGGTTGTTGTTATTACTTGGACGCCTCCTATTCCTCCTTCCTCTTCTTCTCCTCCTCATCCTCCTCCTCCTCATACCTAAACTTGCTCATACACAGACTTACTCATACACAGACTTACTCATACTCAGACCTGATCATACTAACTTAGCCATACTCAGACCTACTCATACTCAGACCTACTCATACTCAGACTTGCTCATGCCGAGACTCACTCATATCCACACTTACTCATACTCAGACCTTCTCATTGTCTGACTTACTCAACACACAACATATTGTGAGGATGTCTCAGCCGGGGCGCTGGTTTCAGCACCCCTAAAGGGAGCCGCCAATGGGTATGGCACGGTCCCGTTCGTGGCCGTTTTGTGGATGTGTCTCAAGCGGTTAGCCTGTTTTCTGTTTCAATATCCTTCGCTTGGAGAGCAGATTGTGAGGATCTCTCACGCTGGGCGCTGGCTTCAGCTACCTAAGGGGAGCCGCCAAGGGTGCTTTCACGGCTCCGTTCGTTTCTAGCGGTTTGCTTGTTTTCTGCTTTTGCGTTGTGTCCCGAGTCGCTCACGTAGACTCGCGTTTGTATCAAAACTGTCATGGACATATGTTCACCACAGCACTACCCTACAGTATGAGATGCACACATGGCTCACATGGCCAGACTCTCATTTAAATATCCCACATGCAATCTCACCTGTTAGGAAGGATGCACACATGGGGAGCCCCACGCAGTGAGTAATGCATTGCAGCTCTTTGGTTTCCTGCTGACCTGGGTCTGGATTGACCCGGGTCGGAAGATCCCCGAGGACGCCCGACCACGCGACGGGTAAGGACGCTTCGATTTCAAGGCTCCCGACCCGCCTCGCACACCCTGCGTGCTGCGGCCGCCAGGCCCGGAGGCTGCCGGTGCTCCCTGGGTGTTCCGCCGCGCGTCTTCGACAGATGGCGGCCGCCAGGCCCGGCATCGCTCGGACGTGTGCACTCTTTCCTCGGCGAGGGCCCTGGAGGAGCATCCTGGATCATCGAGCAGACGGAAACACGCGCGAGACCGAGAAATGCAGAAGGACTGGACGTCCGAGCGATGACAAGCAGGCCCAGAGTGTGCCCGTGCTCACCGGGGATCCTGGCTCTCGTTCGCAGGTGAGGACAGCTCGAAGCGGGGCTGCTGATGCGGGTGTTTAGATTTCTAGATTCTAGGCTCCCGCCGCCCCCTGGCGTCTGGCAAGAGGGGGCAAGCCGTCCATGCCAATGCCTCGTTCTCTTCTCTATCTTTCTTCCCCGTCTCTCTCCCTCCCTCTCTCTCTTCCTCTCTCTCTCCGTTCGCCTTGAGCGACGCGCAGTTGTAGTAGGAGCACTAGCTCCAGCTCGGTACATCGGAATTTGCTGTGGGTTGTTGTGGGCAAGCGAGGTGCACTCGGACAATATCTGACATCAACCCCTTGCACCCGTCCCTTCCCACTGCGCCGGTGTGTCTGTATCCTCCGGCGGGTGCCATAGGAGATAGTGGCTGTTCTTTTAAGTTATTCCGGACATAACGCATGTTACCCCCCTCCGAAGCTCCCCCCGTAACGGCAACGCCGGGAAACCGGCTACAGGCGTGAACGCGTGCAGTCTCCCATAGAGGGGGTGGAGAATGAGGAGGAGCAACAGCAGCAGGAGCACCAGCACGAGGTATAGGAGGAGGATGAGGAGGAGGAGGAGGAAGAGGAGGAGGGAGGAGGAGCTGTGTAGGAGGTGAGGGGGAGGAGGAGGATAAGGAGGAGGAGGAGGAGGAGAATGAGGAGGAGGAGGAAGACCACTACCACTACCACTACCCCTACCTTGGCTATTGCTACTGCTACTACTTCTACTACTACTACTACTACTACTACTACTACTACTACTACTACTACTACTACGACGACGACTACTACTACTACTACTACTACTACTCCTACGACTACCACTACTACCACTGCACTACTACTACTACTACTACTACTACTACTACTATTACTACTACTACTACTACTACTACTACTACTGCTACTACGACTACTACTACTACTACTACTACTGCTGCTGCTGCTGCTGCTGCTGTTGCTGCTGCTGCTGTTACTACTACTACTGCTGCTACTACTACTACTACTATTACTACTACTACTACTACTACCACTACTACTACTACTACTAATACTACTACTACTACTACTATTACTACTACCACGACTACTGCTACGACGACGACTGCCACGATTGCTACTACTACTACTACTACTACTGTTACTACTACTACTACTACTACTACTACTACTACTACTACTACTACTACTACTACTACTACTACTACTACTACTACTACTACTACTACTACTACTTGTGCTGCTACTTGTACTACTGCTACTACTACTGCTACTCCTCCTGCTACTACTGCTACTACTACTACTACTACTACCACGAGTACTACTACTACTACTACTACTACTACTACGGCTACGGCTACGCCTACTACTACTACTATTACTACTACTACTACTACTACTACCTAATATTACTACTAGTACTACTACTACTACTACTACTACTACCACTACCACTACTACTACTACTACTGCTACTACGACTACTACTACTACTATTACTACTCCTACTACTACTACTACTACTACTACTACTACTACTACTACGAGTACTACTACTTCTACGATTGCCGCTACCACTGCAACTACGACTACGGCTACGACTACTACTACCACTACTACTACTATTATTACTACTACTACTACGACCACTACCACTACCACTACCACTACTACTACTACTACTACTACTACTACTACTACTACTACTACTACTACTACTTCGACGATTTACTACCATTATTTTCAAACTACTACTCTACAACTTGCTTCTAGCACGACAATTCCGATTATGATACTACTGCTGGTGCTACTGCCACTACTACTACTACTACTGCTACTACTACTACTACTACTACGACACTACTACTACTATTACTCATATCCGTAAGGGCTTTGCCCCCTGCCGCCGGTCCCCTCTCTCGAAGAATGGGCAATGCAAGAGCGAAATTATGAGGCATTGGCGCCGCCGTGAAGCAGCGTCGGGACTTCACGCGAAGACGAGGAGCAATCGCCGAGACAACTTGAAATTCTTATGATATTGTTGAATTCGGTGTTGTATTTTGATGGTTTATGGCTTCGGATGCGCGAGTGACGCGTAATTTGCAAGGGTGTATGGCTTCGGGCTCGCAACCATAGTGTAATTTACGCAGGTTGATGGCCCCGGGGACGCAAGTATTGCATATGTTTAATGGGCTTATGGTTTCGGGGATATGCATATGGCGTATTATGTTAACGTGTATGGCTTCGGGCACGCGAATGTTGCGTAATTCGCGAGGGTCGATGGCCTCGGGGACGCGAATATTACGTAATTCGCAAAGGTTTGTAGGGGACGCGAATATCGCATGACTTGCGAGCGGTTGTGGCCTCGGGGACCCAAGTATTGCTCAATTTTCGGGGGTGTAGTGTATGGCTTCGGACGACGTACTTTGCGAGGGTTTATGGCTTCGGGGACGCGAATATTGTCTGATTCACTAGGGTCTTTGGCCTCGGGGACGCGAATCTTTTGTAATTTACGAGGGTGTATGGCCTCGGGGGCGCGAGTTTCACGTAGTTTCACGTGTCTCACGCCCCTTTCCAGGAATTCAGAGCACCCGAGCCGGGCGTGGTAACAGGTTCCTTCTCGGCTCCCCCCCCCTTCGCGCGGTCCATCACCAAGGAACAGTCAACAGCAAGAAGCAGAACTGTAACATTTGAGATAGGAAACTGGAAGTGGCGCAGGGAATAGCAAACATTCGTCCTACAGCCTGGTGGCCCCGCAAGGGGGCAGGCGGATTATCACCTACTACCGTTATCACCACTACGTCTTTTACTACTACGAAAAGGACTGCTATTATTACTACTACTACTACTACTACTACTACTACTCCTACTACGACTACTACGGCTACGACTACGACGACTACTACTATTACTACCACTACTACTACTACTACTACTACTACTATTACTACTACTACTACTACTACTACTACTACTACTACTACTACTACTACTACTGCTCTACTACTACTAATACTACTACTACTACCACTACTACTACTACTACGGCTACTATCATCTTTACTAGTACTACCACCACTACTACTACTACTACTACTACTACTACTACTACTACTACTACTACTGCTACTACTGCTACTGCTACTGCTACGACTACGACTACTATTACTACTACTACTACTACTACTACTACTACCACTACTACTACTACTACCACTACTACGGTTCCTACTACGTTTCCCACTGCGACTACTACTACTACTACTACTACTACTACTACTACTACTACTACTACTACTAGTACTAGTACTACTACTACTGCTACTACTACGGCTACTACTACTATTACTACTACTACTACTACTACTACTACTACTACTACTACTACGACAACTATTACTATTACGATTCCTATTACGATTACGATTACTATTACTACTACTAGTACTACCACTAGTACTACTACGACTACTACTTTTACTACTACGACTACTACTTTTGCTACTACGACTACTACTACTACTACTGCTGCTACTACTACTACTACTACTACTACTACTACTACTACTGCTGCTGCTGCTGCTGCTGCTGCTGCTGCTACTTCTGCTGCTGCTGCTATGATTATTTCTACTACTACTACTACTACTACTACGGCTACTATCATCTTTACTAGTACTACCACCACTACTACTACTACTACTACTACTGCTACTACTACTACTACCACTACTACTACTACTACTACTACCACTACTACTACTACTACTACTACTACTACTACTACTACTACGACGGCTACGACTACCACTACCACTACCACGACCACTACCACTACTAGTATTGCTACTGTTACTTGTTCTTCTTCTCCGTTCTACTACTACTACTACTAGTACTGCTATGTATAATGCTACTCTTCCGCCTCCTACTACTATAACGACTACTCCTCTACTACTGTCACTACTACTACTACTACTACTACTACTACTACTACTACTACTACTACTACTACTACTACTACTACGACTACGACTGCGACTACGATTACTACTACTACTTCTACTACTACTGCTGCTACTACTACTACTTTTACTACTACTATTACTACTGCTAGTACTACCACCACGACTACTATTACTATTACTACTACATCGGCCCAATGAAAGTTCCTGGGATTTTCATCACGACGCTGGCCGGCGGAAGCCGACGGAAGCAAAACTAGGCGGAAGACGGGGGAAGGCCGCCGGAAGGCCTGCCAATGTCAGCGGAAGTAAACGACGCCCCTTCCGAACCCCCTACCCCCGTAGAAGCCTAGCAATGTTGTCTTCCTCCGTGGGCCGGGCGGGATCCCGCCTGGCTTATTCCGCTTTAGTATTATAAGTTTAGTTCAGGACGATCCAAATCCCACCCATTAAAAATGGGGTAGACCAAAATCCCGGGCCGTTCACGGATCCCACCATGCTGGGATCGGCTCGAAGTAAGATGGGGCTCATAAGTTGCAGCATTATTGCCGTGTCGGGGTCGTCTTGAGGTCATCTTGAGATCATATCCCGGTCATGCTTGGATCACGCAACCATCGCGTGGTCATTATGAGGCCACCCTGGGTGCGCTTGGATCCATCTTGTTGCCATCGGGCCATCTCGGCGTCGCGCGTTGCTCATGTGTTTCGTCATCTGCGAGTCGGCCTGAGACGGTCCAGAATCCATGGCGGGATCGCGTTGGGGTGGCATCATCCTGGGTCCTCTGGACGTTATCGTCCGTGGCCTGAGGCATTCCTGGAAGCATGTTGTGGCCATGGGACGTCTTGGGATCGCGTGCGTGCGAACGCTGAGCACGCGCGCGCGACTTTTCATCTTGCCGACGGGTTTACATACATATTATTCCTCTTGCGAGTTTCCAAGGAAACTTTTGTTGGAGCCAAGTACTACTACTACTACTACTACTACTACTACTACTACTACTACTACTACTACTACTACTACTACTACTACGACTACTACTACTACTACTACTACTACTACTACTACTACTACTACTACTACTACTACTACTACTACTACTACTACTACTACTACTACTACTACTACTACTACCACTATCTTTATTATTCGAAATTACTACTACTATTATTACTACTACTACTACTACTACTACTACTACTACTACTACTACTAATACTACTACTCCTACTACTACTACTACTACTACTACGTCTACTACTATTATTAGTACTACTATTACTAGTATTACGACTACTACGACTACTACTACTGCTGCTACTATTACTATTACTACTACTACTACTACTACTACTACTACTACTACTACTACTACTACTACTACTACTACTACTACTACTTTTTCGACAACGATTACTACTACCACGACCACTGCGGCTACTACTACGATTCGCATTCCTATTTCTACTACTGCTACTATTATTACTCTATTTCTACTACTACTGCTGCTAGTACTAGTAGTAGTAGTAGTAGTAGTAGTAGTAGTACTACTACTACTACTACTACTACTCTTACTACTACTGCACCTACTATGGTTTGTTTTACTACTTCTGCTACGTGTCGTAGTCCTACTAGTATATTCCGTACGTCTAGTACCACTCGCACTAATATTACCAGCATTGCTAGAGTTACGGGTGTTACTAGTATTCGTAGTACCAGTAGTGCCACTCGTACTACTCGTGTTCGCCCTCGTATTAGTATCCGTAGTAGTACTCGCCGCGGCGGCCGCCGTTACTGTCACCCCCCCCCTCCCCCCACCCACACAACATGCGTTCCCCAAGAGAAACCAGAGCAGTCACATAAAGCATGGGGATGAGGACGGAGTTGACGGAGAAGGAGGAAACGGAGGAGGAGGAGGAGGAGGAGGAGGAGGAGGGAGAGCAGGAGCATCAGGCGCAGGAGCAGGAGGAGCGGGAGGAGCGGGAGAACCCAGGCAGGGCGGAGGAGGACGAGGCGGATGGCGCTGGAGGGGGGCGACGACGACGAGGGAAGACGCGGATCCAGACGTGTGGCCTGGGCTGGGGCGAGCGAGCCATTCTGACCGACGAGAGGAAGGCTCGACTACTCCAGATTTCGTAATAAAAGGGAGGGGGTCTGGACCCTCCAAGACAAGCCATTTCAGACTTCCCCCGTGGGAGAACCCTCCAAAACATCGTCCCCAGACCCCCCAGGCCCTCCAAGATAGCCTGGAAGAGACCCCCCACCGAAATGAGACCCCCCTCCTTTTATTACGAAATCTGGAGTAGACGTAAGAGTGACCTTTCGCCGGAGTGACCTTTGGTGCGGGCCCAATGGGGCCCCCCGATCGCCGAACGCGAGGCGGCGGTGGCGTCTTGCGCGCTCTTGTGTTTGGCCCCCCCGCGGACCCCAAAAAGCCGCGCAGCAAAGGTCACTCTTACCCAGGGTCACTCTTGCGTGTAGTCGAAAAGCGCTGATCCTGACATGAGGCCGACGCTGCAGCGGGAACACCGCAGATGGAAGCTCAGAACCGTTCCCGTCGAGGAGACAATATGCAGCATCAGCCTACTAAACTCCGATGCTTAAACAACATTTATCTGCATGAGAAAAGGGGCCCCTCTCGGGCAGAACCCAGTGAGCAAGCAAGTTGGCAAGCCTGGCGCCTGGACGGCGCACCGGCACTAGAGAGCGCAGATGCCGCATACAGCTCACACCGCCGTCAGGGCAGCACTGCGTCGATACTGAATGCTCATTGCCGGTTGGGCCTCCCGCGGGATCGGATCTCGTTTCAGATTCGAGACAGATTCGAATTGGCTTTGCACGTGAGCCTGCGCAGTGCATGGTCCTCAGGAAGAGCGGCAGTTGCACAAGCATTTGTTGAGTACGGTCGGACCGAGGTTTAAGATCCAGGTCGGCTTGGGGAGGATGCCTTAGTGTTCTCAGGGCTTGTTGGCTGTTCTTGTGCATCCCTTGCCTTCCGGTTGCCCCGATTAGCCCCGCGCTGGTGCGGATTGCCTCCGCCTCGCCGCCGACGAACAGCATGTTCTTGTGCATCCTGGGGAGGGTACCTTGGGATGTTCTGTGTGCGTTGGCCGACGGAGGGCCCCATGTTCTTGACGGATGTCCTTGGCCTGGGTCCCGTTGTGACCACGCGGTCTCCTCGGACCGTCGAACCGCGGCCCGGGCCGCGGAGGGCCCGCCGAGGCGGCACCCTCACGGAGATGAGAGCGTCGGGCTGCCGGGGGCCATCGCCAGGCGCGGGGACTATCGAGCAGTTCCAGTGGGGGGCCCATGCCAGGAAGCGCCCTGCTTGCCTCCAGGCTGCCCTGGGCTCCGTGGGTCTCTGTGGTTCTGCCGCGGGAGGCGTGACGCTCCCGCGCACCAGGAATCAATGGACGTCCTGGGGTCTCAGGGTTGGGCTTCTTGTGGAAGATTTCTTGTGGACTGGCCTCCTCTGTATTCTCGGCCGCGCGCAGATGGGGTCAGGGGGAGGGGCGAAGGCTCCTTAGCAGCACCCCTGCTGCGCAGAAGGCGCGTGCCTTCTCTGCAGATGTAAGGCCGGCGCCTCTTCAGAAGCGGCCTCCTTCCAAGAAGCCTTCCACCCTCCCCCGACTCTCCTGCGCGCGCCGCCAATCGGGTCGTCCGGGTACTCCGCAAAGGAAAAGTTCAGGATATCGCATGGTTGGCTCTGGAGCGGGTTTTCCTGGTCGCCTCGGTCCTCCTCGTGATCAGGGGGTGTGGTATTCAAAGAAGCCTCCTTCCAAGAAGCCTTCCAAAGGTTGGGCTTCTCGTGGAGGGCTTCTTGTGGACAGGCCCCCACTGGTATTCGACGACCTGAGGGCGCTCTGCTCAGTGCCTCGCGGCGGCGTGGCGGATCTTCGCCCCTGCTCCTCTCTCTCTCTCTCTCTCTGCACACTCGGCAGGGGTACACCTTAGGCGATGCTTAAGAAAACCCAAGTTTTCGGCCAGAGTTTCGATTATTCTTAATGTTTCAATGTAAATCCTAAGATTTGTATAGAAATGTTGGGTTTTTATTCCAGTTCTGAGACTATGAATTTCTTAACCCATGATTTCTTAAGCATTTCGCAGGGTGTATGGTGGCCAGTCACGCGCAGAGGGGGGTGGGGGGAGGGGGGAGGGCTTCTTAGAAGCACCCATGCTTCTTAGAAGGCGCGGGCCTTACATCTATAGATGTAAGGCCGGCGCCTTCGAAGAAGCAGCCTGCTTCTAAGAAGCCTCCCCCCTCCTCCCACCCCCTTGTGCGCGCCGCCAAGGTGGGCTGCTTGCGAAGAAGAAGAAGACGAAGAAGGAGAAGTAACTCAGGAGGGAGCAAAAACACACAGGCACAATGAATCGTCGATTCCCCCGAAAAGATGGGAAAATATGGGCAGTGGGGGGGGGGACAAAGATCCAGAAAGTATGGGAAAATATGGGGAGTCCTGTTGTTTGTGTGTATTTATTTCTGTGTCCCAGGGCCCCGTCAGTATGGTGGGCTGCTTGCGAAGAAGAAGTAACCTCAGGTCGGGCGTGTCCCTCTACGCAGGAATATTCAAAAGTAGTCAAACAACAGTCTGGGGACGACTTTTCTAATATTCCTGATTCTGCTTGATAATGTTTTGATGATTTCTTATCTTTCATCGAAAATCCCCCTGTAGGGGGACATGCCCGACCTAAAAATACCGCATAAGCCTACACTTCCAGAGGTCCGCCCAGATTTCTTGCATAGGCGCTGGGTCCCCATGGCCGCGCCTTCTGCGGGCGCGTTCCACGCGCCAGACGAGTTTGTACCATATCTCTGACGTGTCTTGTGCTCGTCCATATCTCAGACCTCCCGGGCGGGGGTGGCAGCGCTGACCCAAGAAATCCATGCGGACTTCGGGGAGTTTCTTTTGATTGCGTATCTTGCTCCTCCATGTCTCAGACCTCCGCACCAAAACCTACTGCGGGCAGGCCCGTCCGCTGCAGCGAGGCCACAGCCCTCCGCCGCGCGCAGCGCGCAGCCAGGCCGCTGGGGATGGCGCGGGTGCCACGCTTCCACGAAGAGCGAACGAAGGATAAGTGGTACAGAGACAGAGTGTGGGAGAGGGAGAGAGAGAGAGAGAGAGAGAGACCGAGAGACAGAGCAAGAGAGAGAGAGGGAGAGAGGGAAGAGCGGGAGAGAAAGAGGACGACCCACACATTCACAGATGTATGCGTACTTATAGGTGTTATGGATATGTTTATACATGTGTATATGTAGATGTAGATGTATGTCTGTATCTGTATATATAAAACAATCAGCCAGCGTTGACCCCAACTAGATCAGATGATTCAAATCAAGGAATCAGAGGAATCAAGCGTGCTTGGAATCCGCAAGTCAGCAAGCAAGCAAGGGGGCAAGCAAGCGCGCAAGCAAGCAAGCAAGCACGCAAGCACGCGGGCAAGCGCGCAAGCAAGCAAGCAAGCAGGCATTAGGCATAGGCATAGGCATAGGCATAGGCGTAGGCGTAGACGTAGGCATAGGAGTTAGGGGGGAGGCATCGGCATAGGCATAGCCATAGGAATGGCGCGGGCATAGGAATTACGGGGGCAACGAACCAATTAGTAAGGTTTGAGTTCGAACTCCTATAGGGCAAGCCTATCCGGATAACATATGTATACATCGCTGGGCACGAGGCGGGGGGGCCCGGGAGGGGGGCCCTGACTCTCCATGGGGGCGCCGAGACGGCCCAGGGACGCCCCCAGATGACCCGAGACTGCCCCAAAACGTGTGAAACCTGCCCCGAGAGGCCTCCAAGAGGCGCGCCCAAGATGGCATCTGGATGGCCCGCATGGCTTCCAACACGGCCCAAGGGGTTTCCAAGAGCATTCCCAAAAGGGGCCTACGAAGCCCAAATCATGATTTTCGTTTGGTTTTGGGTGAATTTTGGCGATTATGCCTGTTCTGCTTTCTGACGCTCCAAGACGGTCCCGGACACCCAAATATCGCCCCAACAGGCCCCCACGAGGGCGCCGAGACGGCCCAGGGACGCCTTGCCGCGGGCACGAGGCGGGGCCCGGGACGGGCCCCTCGGTCCGGGTACCCCGGGGGCCCTGCCGTGGCGTCGGGGGCTTGTTATAATCCCTCGAAGACGGCCTCGGATCGCCAGAAATGGCGCTTCCAAACCGTGAAAACGACCAATGACGGCCCGAGATCACCCCTGAATTAGCTCCTGACTGTCCAAGAGGCCTCCAAGACGTCCCGAGAGGCCTCCAACATGCTTCCCAAGGAGCCACAGGCACGGATCATTTATTATTCCTTGGTTTTTGATTGATCTTCAAGGTTTCAGACTTTGGGCGTCCCGACGCTTCAAGACGGCCCCAAAGGATTCCAAGACAGTTCCAAGATAGTAAGACGAACTGAACATCCGAGCCTTCTATTCCGAGAGGCTCTCAGGAGGCCACGAGAAACCCATAACGTGCCCCAAGAGGCCCCAAGAAGCGGCCAAGAAGCCCAAGGGGGCCGAAGAGGTTCCAAGAGGCCTCCCACGAAGGCCCCAAGGGGCAACAATCATTGTCTTCCCATCGGTTTTTGATTGGTTTTCGAGGTTCCAGCTTTTGGGCGTCCCGACGCTCCAAGACGGCCCAAAAGGTCTCCAAGACAGTTCCAGGATAGCCCAAGAGGCCTCCAACAGGGCATCAAGACGGCCCACGAGGGCCCGAAGAGGGTGCCTGAGGCGCCTAAGACGGCCCGAGAGGGCCCCAAGACGGCCCCAAGAGGGGCCCAAGAGGCGTAAGACGAACCGAACATCTAAGCCTTGAACCCCGAGAGGCCTCAGGAAGCCCCAGGAGGCCCCCAATAGGCCCCAAGAGGCCCCAAGAAGCGCCCAAGTGGGCCGAAGATGTTCCAAGAGGACCCCCAAGAAGGCCCGAAGAGGCGCAACTCATTGTTTTCCCATTGGTTGTTGATTGTTTTTTTTCAAGACGGCGCTTCAAGTTTTGATTTTGTCATTGGTTGTTGATTGATTGCCGACGAGCTGGCCGCCATGATGGAAATTATTATTGAGGAGCTTGACACAGTTGGTCTCCAGCTAAATCCGGAGTAGACACAGATTCTTACCACGGAGGAGGGGATGGATACTATGTTCATTGCGATTGGCGAGCACATGCTGAAAGTCATGGGAGACAATGATGTCCACAAGCATTTGGGAAAAGTATACCCGGGAGTTTGAAACATCGTAACGATATCGACTTGGGTCGACGATTCCAGCGAGTTTGGCACAAATTTCATGAACACCGTCATGTTCTCACAGACCAGAACGTATCCGTAAGACTGCGGCTGAAGCTTTTCCAATCAGTAATTACACCTACATTGTTGTTCGGACTATCGGCTGCGGCCCTGACCAAGCATCACACGCAATCCCTGGACGTCCTTCAGAATAAGATGCTTCGCTTGGTTGTTGGTTGGAGGCGTTGCGAGGGCGAGGGCTGGGCAGACACCATGAGACGCATGAGGGACAGAATCGCCAATGCAATGCAGATCCTTACGATTGAAAAATGGAGTGAATCGCATTGCCGCCGCCTGTTCAGATTCGCGTGCAGGTCAGCATGCTCGGACACGGAATGGACTCAGAAAGTCATAGTATGGAACCCCCGCTACACGCATGGGGCTACGAGGGCGCGCGGGCGCCCTCCGACGAGATGGGACGACCGCCTTCAAGGATTCGCCCGCGATGTCTTGCATAATGTATCTCGCTGGTATGACAGTGTGCACGATGGTGACGAGGACGCATTCGTCGAGTATTGCATTCACGAGTGAGGACCGCCCCCGTTCTTTTCTTCCCCCCCCCCCTCCCCCCCTCGGAGGCACAACGTTTGCTCTTCGTTTACGCACGTGTGCGCTCAGGCCACTGTGCTGGAGCCTCGCCCGTCTACGGGCCAACCCATGTGGTTTGACCGGGCCTCTGTCTGTCTGTCTGGCGCCCCAAGAAGGCCCAAGGGGCCCCCAAGACCGCTCCAAGATAGCCGAAGAGGCCTCCAAGAGGGCCCCAAGACGGGCCACGAGGGCCCCGCGACGGTGCCTGAGCGGCCCGAGAGGGCCCAAAGACGGCCCAAAGAGAGGCCCAGGAAGGGAAACGCAAACCCAACAGCAGAGCCTTCCGCCCTCAGAGGCCCACAGGAGGCCACAAGAGTTCCCAAGTGGTCCGACGAGGCCCGCCAAAGCCTCCCAAGGGTCCCCAAAAGGCCCCCAGGAGACGTACCAGGCGCCCCAAGATTGCCGAACAGTGCCCTCGGTACATCAAAACTGCTTCCAGGAGGCCCCCGGGAGTCCAGATTGCCCCAATGTGACCCCAGGTAGCTTCAATTCGGGTCTCCACGCAGCCAAGACGGCCAATGACGGCTTCATATTGCAGAACATCATTTTCCGATTGCCCAGAGATCCCCGACGATGCCCCCAGGGACCTCGAGAAGCCCCAAGACGCCCCCCCAAGAAGTACCCAAGATCTGTCTCCAACAGGTTATTGAGGAGGCACGGCGAACCCCCCAGAAGCCCTTGAGATGCCCCCATGAAGACCCAAGAGGTTCCCAATAGGCCTTCTATACATAGCGACAGAGGGAGGGAGAGAAAGAGAGAGAGAGAGAGAGAGAGAAAGAAAGGATAGGGAAGGGCAGGGAGAGAGTCGAGGGTGTGGATGTGTATCTGCGGAAGAATGGGGAACGCGTATATCAGTTTCTGAATATTTGGGGGGAGGGAGAGAGAGAGAGAGAGAGGAAGCAAAGAGAAAGAGACAGAGAGAGAGAGAGATAAACAAAACGAGATAGACATAGGGAGAGAGAGAGAGAGAGGGAGATAAAGAGAGAGAGAGAGAGAGTAACGACAGAGAGAGCGAAAGAGAGAGAGGGCAACCAAATCATAAAGGTTATACTGAGTGGAGTAGGGGGCAGACACATTTGTTTACATTATAGAGATGTGTGTATATATACACATTGATAAATGCATATTAGATATCTGTAGATTGCCAGGAGAAAAAGTGCGTGCATTAGGGGTCATCACTTCTTCTAAGGAACTTGGGCTGTCTGTCAGTCTGGCGGCTATAATGCCGCCGTCGCCGCCTCGTCGCCGCCCGTCGCCTGGGCCTGTCTGTCGGTCTGGCGGCTATGATGCCACCGTCGCCGCCTAGTCGCCGCCCGTCGCCTGGGCCTGTCTGTCGGTCTGGCGGTTATGTTGCCGCCGTCGCCGCCTCGCAAGCCGGCCGCTCTGCGCGCGCGAGCACACGCACGTTGGCGCGGCCTCCGCGGCCGTTGTTGACGTCGCTGTGGTAGCGCGCCCGCTCGAGGCACCGACTCGCGCAGACGTGCCCGAGCGTCGGAGCGGCGTGCAAGACGCGCTTGGAAACCCTCGGCGGTCAGCGCCGCCGCGGCCGCGTCGGTCGCGCCAGAGGAGCCAGTCGCTCTGTGCGCGTTCTGCGCGCGCAGGAGCGGCTGCGGCGATTCGCCAGCCGGCGCCAAGCAGTCATCGCAGTCGCCGCCGCATAGGTTTTGCAGTCAAGCTGCCAGTGGGCAGGTGAGACGATTGAGCGAACAATGGAGCCGACGACGTCAGTTTCAGCAGGGTGAACTGCGCAGCGCAGGTTTTCCTGTGTAGAAATGAGTGGGGATCCGTTCACTTTGGGGGTGTGGACATTCCGCACGAGCATGCCCCATCGTCGTTTCTAAATCGGAGCTCGCACCATCCAAGACACGCCAACATCTACCCCCCCCCCCCCCACCACCCCACCCCTGTCAAATGATACTTTCGAATGGCCCCCGGCCTATCCCGCTACCGTGCCTGGGCTGTGGGCATAAAACCTATTGGTTGCTCGTTGGGATCATGTGGGGGGCCTTTCGGGGGCCTCTGGGAGTCTGTTTGGAGGCCCCTTGGGGGCCGAATCGGGGCTCTAAAGCGCCTCCTCAGGCTTCTTTTGGGTTTCTTGCAGGCCTCGTGCGGCGGCGGGGGCCTCCTGGGAGCTTTTCGGGGCGGAAGGCTACGTTTTTCGGTTCGCATTCCTTTTCTGGCCCCATTGTGGGGCCGTTTTGGGCGCCTCTTGGGCTGGCTCGTGGCGCTCTTAGGCCGTCTTGGGGACCTTTTGGGGGCCTCTTGCGACGGTTTGGGGCCGTCTCTGGTGCTGTCCTGGAGTGTCGGAAAGCCGAGGCGGCGAGAATACAACAATTTTTCAAACACAACCGGGGAATCAGTCATTGCTGCCTCTTGAGGCCACGTTGGGTGTTCGATTCGCTCCCGCCTGTTCCAACACAGCGCCCCATGACCATATTCAGAATGAAAAAGCGTCGACCCCCCACCAAAGCGCGGAGTATGATTGCAAACGTATTTGCCTCCGACACATTCCCCTTTCCATCTTGACAGGCTTGAGCTTTTCCGCAATCTCATGTGTCAGCCCCAGAATTTGGAATTCTGCAAACCAGGAGCTCGGTTGATCCAGCGGGACGGAGCGAAGAATGAAACTGTTTCGGCCCACGGCGGTTTTCTTATGTTCTAGTTGATCCCATCTCCTTGAATGTGACCTCCCCCTCTTGCTCTATTGCGCGCCTGTCCTTCTCATCCTCCTTCCTCTGTTTCCCCGTGTGCCACGTCGCTGTGCCCACAAGGTTTTTTCGGATGCTCTTTCTTGCCATCTTGGCCCTCGTGGGCTGTCCGCGCTTATTCCCCGAGAGTCCCTCCCTTCTCCCCTTCTGTCCCTTCCCTCCATCCCTTCTCCTTATGAATAACTCCTCCCTGTCTCAGTCCCAGGCGTGTCTGTAGGCCGGGCCGGGCGTTTCGCTTGAGACTTCCTTGCACTTTAGGACCGCCAAGCTTCAAATTTGCAACAGTTACAAGGATGTGGCTCTCGCCTTAGCGCCGCGCACATTCGTCTTCGAAATTTCCAACAGTTACAAGGATGGAGGGCGGGTGGTTTTCAAAATGTGGCTCTCGCCTTAGCGCTGCGCGCGTTCGTCTTCGAAACTTCCAACAGTTACACGGATGGACGGCGGGTGGTTTTCAAAATGCGACTCTCTTCTTAGCGCCGCGCATATCTGTTGTTTCAATTTCCAACAGTTACAAGGATGGAGGCCGGTTCCTTTTCAAAATGTGGCTCTCGCTTTTGCGCCGCGCACATTCGTTTTCAAAATTTCCAACAGTTGCAAGGATCGAAGCCGGTTCCTTTCCAAAATGTGGCTCTCGCCTTAGCGCCGCGCACATTCGTCTTCGACGTTGCAACAGTTACACGGATCGAGGCCGGTTCCCTTTCACATTATGGCTCTCGCCTGAGCGCCGTGCACATTCGTTTTCTGAATGCCAACAGTTACACGGATCGAGGCTCGTACCTTTTCAAAATGTGGCTCTCGCCTAAGCGCCGCGCACATTCGTCTTCGAACTGCCCAGCAATAATTCCATGGATCGAGGCCAGTTCCTTTTCAAAAAGGGGTTCTTGCGTTAGCGCCGCGCTCATTTTAAGATCGCCCCTGAGCTTGTTTCGCGACTCCCTGTCAAATGATACCATGCGGCCAGCACTCGACATGTCTCCTCACGCGCAAGGGCTCCAAGACCGCCCTGGGTCCGAAAGACGGCCCAAGGGCACCCCACCGAAGAGGGCCCCCAGAGGGGTCCAAGAGGGGGCCAAGAGGAGGGGACACGAACGGACATTTCGACCCCCCCGCCCAGGCTGTTGCAATTGTCGCTCCATTGGATGCCCGCTCCGACCAGGGGGCGGCCTCCCGAGGCCAATGACGTCAAAAACCGTCGCATTGATTTTGCCACGACGTCGGATGTCTGCGTCGGGCGCGCCCCTCGCGGGCGTCGGCCGGTCCGCCGCTCCGGAACGCCGCGGCCTGGCTGATCGGCGACAGCCAGGGGTCTCATTCAACAAGCGATCGCGCGCACGCACAGGGCTACCCAAGTTCTGCCAGGGATCACGTGTAAGTACTTATGAGGAGGGAACATGGGACGGGAGGGGATGTTCCTTGCGAGCACTACTAATCTTCAGTTCACTCTGGTCCTCCTCCTCCTCCTCCTCCTCATCCTCCTCTCCGTCCTCGTCCTAGTCGGCGTCGGAGGCCCAGGCAATTTGAGCTCCGACGAAGTGGTGATTTGCCACTGAAGCTCTCACGATTTCCGCTCCATGCTTTCTCCGATTCCGGTCGGGCGGGCGAGAGGGAGTATGGGGGGGAGGAGGAACGGAGAGAAGAAACAATCCCTGTAGCCACTCCGATACCGTACATACTTTCTGCGAGACTTTCTCGCGTGGCAGGGTCGTAAGCTGGCGACGGATTTTTCTTGTGCCGCAGTTGTCCATGTTCATGGAGGATTGGAGGGCGACCTTGAAAACAACGACCAGCCAACAACGCTGGGAACGGATCCGCCGTACTCATGCTCGGAAGTGCCAGATTGCTAAGATTGCACTTTGCGAACAATTGGTTTATCAAGTGCCGTCGCTAGACAGCAGCTACCAGAGGGAAGATGGAGGCCCCGAGGTTCGGAGGCAATCGCAGGGTGCCAAAGGAAATCCTCGAAACCCCATACGCGACTCAGAACATTGGGAACAGCTGCGCCAGGAGTGTGGCCCTGTAGCAAATGAGGGGTCAAAGAAACAGAGACATGTTTTGGGAAAAGGATGGCGTTGGATATAAAAGATCAATTTCGGCAGCGGAACCCAATTGGCCCAGCGCTGCACTAGTTTGCCCGCTGGCGAGATAAGTGGAACGACGAAACCAGAGGGAAGATGGAGGTTGCGAGGTTCGAAGGCCAAGGGCTTTCGCCAAAGATGAACTTCGAAAACTCATGACCGCTCTGTTGGAGGCTGATAGTCATAGACCACCGCAGCGTAGACGAAAGCAGGCGACTAAGAGGGAAGATGGCGGCCCCGAGGTTCGGAGGTCATTGGCATCTGCCGATGATGGACCCGAAAACCATGGACTCCCCAGGGGAAACGGACGATAAGGAGATCTGGAACGAATGCGGCCAACCTGGTTGCTTGAAAGGTTGAGCCAGGAGATCGACACGCTTGTTCGTCGCCAGACAGAGAAGGTCCGGGAAGGTGGAGGTCCCGAGCTTCAGAGGCCACCGACTGGTGCCGACGACGGACTTTGAAAACTCATGCTCCTCGATAGTGGCCCTGACACCGCAACGTTTCTGGAATTCTTCAGTCATGCAGCGACCAGCGAAGGAATCACGAATAGCGCTTCGAAAACACTGTGCACGGAAAGGGGGATGCCACGGAAGAATTTGTTGAAGTGCCAGGTCTCTTGCTTCGCAGAGGGATCGTGCAGGTTCGGAGGAGGTGGAGAAGGAGTAGGAAGCTGAGGCAAAGGGACACACAAAATTACCTAACGGGGGCTCCCTCGGACCTCTTGCAGGTTGAAGACGCAGTTGTTGAAGGGCTTGTCGTAGAAAAGGACACGCAAGCGCAAAGGACGGACGGCATTTTTGACACGATTTGGAGCAAGATTGGCCTGCGGATGAATTCTGGCGCAAATTAGCTTCCAGCGGCACGGTGCGCACTTTGGCAGAAGTGGAATGCGTTTTTTTTTCGGGATGGGAGAGCGTTGGTGGAGGCATTGCCATATTGGGAGACAAATACGAAACCGTTACCCCGCGAAAATGACATTTTCTCCGAAGAGGGAAAGTCTCGTCCTCCTTCAATCTTCTGCGCGTGCCGCATGTATCCCCAGATTTTCTGGGACAAATGTGACCTTTCAGGGAACGGAAAGAGCGGACGAAGAGCATTCCCCAGCGCGTTTGGTGCGGGAAGCGGAATCTGAGCGCGTGTAGCGCGGGGGGCATCTGCCGCGGCGTAGTAAGTGGAGAGCGCCAGCCGGGACATCTCGGGGCGCTGGAGATTCCGTGGAGGTGTGTGGGGGGGGGGCGGGAGGGGGGGGGGGGGCGTCTCGGAGCGCAGGAGCTCTGTTTAATCGACTGGGGGTTCAGAGACCCCCCCCCATACTTCAACTTGGGAACCCTGTTCGCCAGCGCGCCTCCCGGAGGGGGCGCGCGAAAAGGCCAGCAGTTGTTCCCCTCGACTTCGCCCCCTGGAGTTCAGGGGCATGCCCCCCTGCCTGTCCCATGAGGAGTCTGGTGCTGCGGCAAAATCTAATAGCAGGGGATCTTTATAGTTGCACGCACAGCTCTTTCGTAGGTGTTGATGTTGACCCGTTTTTACGCGGATGAGCATGACCATGACCTCCTCGTCCTCCTCGTCCTCTTTTTCCTTCTCCTCCTCCTGCTCCTGCTCCTCGTCCTCCTCCCCCTCCTCGTCCTCCTCCTCCCCCGCTACCTCCTCCTTGCGGGCACTGGCGCCCCTCTACCTCCTCCTCCTCCTCCTCCTCCTCCTCCTCCTCCTCCTCCTCCTCCTCCTCCCCCTCCTCCTCCATTCCTCTTCCTTGTGCATAACTTTTCCTTGTCGCACCCCGAGACCACTTATTAGGGCGGGCGGCGCGTTTCGCGTGAGATTTTCTTTCTCACCACCCACGACCCCGACATTTTATGAATGGCAACAGATTCGCAGATGAGGGCGGGCCGTTTCTAAATGTGCCTCTCGCGTTAGCGCCGCGCACATTTACAATAGTTTTGCGGATTGAGGGCGGCTCGTTTTCAACATGCGGCTCTTTCCCCAGCGTTGCGCGCTTTCGTTTAGAATATTTGCCAGAAGCTCACGGATTGAATTCGGGTCGTTTTCAACATGTTGCTCTCGCTTTAGCACCCTGCGTATTTCTTACATTTGCCCGAACTTCACGACTTGAGGGCGGCTCCTGTTCATAATGTGGCTGTCGCCTGAGCCCCGCGCACATTCGTTGAACAAATGTAAGAGTTTCACATATTCCCGGGTTCAACGAACCAGAGATGGTGTTTTGGGAAGAATTCAGGGGCACGCGGGCGCAACAGTTATGTTGATTCGCGGTGTTGAAGTCCCACAAACGGCGTTCTTGCACGATTCCGGATCGTCATGACGCAGCGGTCAGGTTGATCCGTGGCGTAGAAATCCCGAGAACATTGTTCCGGCATGGTTCAAGGTCTTCGAACGGTTGGCGGGAGGGTTAATTCCAACATCGTTACCGACCCTTGGGTTTACACAGGTCTTCCTCCTCCTCCTCTTCTTTTTTTTCCTCCTCCTCCTCCTTCTCTTCCTCCTCCTCCCTCCCCCGCCCTCGTCGCAAAGGCGCAAAGGGGGGGGGCTGGGGCGAGCGGAGGCGCGCCCGCCCGTGGCGCTGCGCCGGCGCGGCAGCAGCAGGCGAAGGGGGGGGTGGGGGAAGCCTGGGGTGGGGCGGGGGGGGACGGGGACAGGGGGGGAGGGACGGGGACAAGGGGGGGGAGGGAGGGAGAAAAGGGGGGTGGGGAGGAGGACGGGGGGTGAGGGAGAGGAGGGGGTAAGGGGGGGGGGGAAGGGGGGGAAGGGGAAGGGGGAAGGAGGGGAAGAGGGGAGGGGGAAAGGGGGGGAGGGGGGGAAGGGGGGAGGGGGGCCGAAAGCCACGCGACCAGTTCTTCAAGAGCTGTGTCCGGTAGGTGGCGCTGTCTGTGGGTAGGAGCCCGGGACCATAACCCCAACGTCCGGGGGTCCCCGTTGGTGACGGGGGTGGGAGCCCACTCGGGTGCCCCGGGGCCTGTTTAAGGGTGGGCATGGGCGGGGGTTGAGGGGGACAGGGGGTGAGGGAGGGGGAGGGGGAACGGAGGAAGGGGGGGGGGAAGAGAGTGAGGGGGGGGGGGAAGGAGGGCAAGAGGGGAAGGGGAGAGGGAGGTGGCCAATACTACAGCGGGAGCGCCAATTGGAAACGCCGGAAACGATCGGCTTGGGAGAATGCGTGAGACATGTCAGCGTGTGAACTTCTGTGTAGAAGAAGAGTACGCGTAAGGCGGAATGTCTTCCAGGCGTAGCCAAGGAAGAGAGTACAATACAGTCAACGCGCCTAGTAAGGACGCGCGCCTTCATCCAGGATACCCTTGCGTCCTTGCCTCTGTGGCCCGTCCTTTGCCGTTTTCACTGGTCGCCGCCGCCCAAAGAATACCAATTTCAGCCTCCAAGGGTCTTGCGTCCTTACCACGCGTCCTTACTATACGTTTTCACTGTAGTAACAATAGTATTCATGTTAAGTAATTCTGAAGGGGTCTGTGGCTCCGCTGGTCTGTGGCAGCGGTGATGGCCCTCGGGCCGGGAAGGCATCCCCGTCACTGAGAAGGTGGAAAGGAGGCCGGAAGGACGGGGTGGCGGGAGGGAGGGATGGAGGGGAGGGGGGGAAGGAAAGGTGAAGGGGGAAAGGGGGGGAAGGGGGAGAGGGGGGGAGGGGGGTAAGGGGGGCACGCACGAAACCGACAAATGCGCGGGAAATGGACGTCCGAGCGACGGCACGTGGCGCGTGCTGTTCGACTAGACGTAAGAGTGACCCTTCGCTGGAGTGACATTTGGTGCGGGCACAGATGGGTCCCCGGATGGCTGAAAGCGGAACAGGAGCAGCTGCTGGCGCGCACGGGTTTGGTCCCCCCGCGGCCCCCCAAAAGCCGCGCACCAAAGGTCACTCTTAATGGAGGATGACGATTAATAAGTGACCGGGGGTCGTGTTCACGCGGCGGCGCCCGGGATGACGATTAGAAACAACCGGCCGCGGGCTGGACAACTATTTTTTGAATCGTTCTCCTCCAGTCAGAAAATTGTGCAGAAATAGCAGATTTTTTTGTTTTATCATTCTCTCCCATGTTTTATTAATCGTCATCCCGCATTACCCAGGGTCACTCTTGCGTATCGCCGAGACCTCCTGGCAAGGGCTCATTTCGACGCCTCCGATTCGACGCAGTTCGACTTCGACGGCTTCCGATGCCGATTCGATTCGGCTGCGGGTTCCGATCTGGGCTCCGGTTTCCCAATGGAGGCCTCCTAACCTGCCGATTCCTGTCGATCCGATTTTTCCCGACTCGGCTGCCGATTTCCGCCGATCCGATTTGTTTCGATCGCTGGTCCGACTTATCGGTTCGATTCTGGGGGCGCCTGCCTGGCGAGGTAATGCTTGTTCGAGGATATTCCGGACGTGCGTTAGCCCAATGTGCGTTTACTCTGTTCAGTCCAACTAGTCGATCATATCGCCGTCGTCGTATGGACGGGCCTCAGTGGGCAAACACACACTGGCGCTAGCACGCGCTCTGAACGTGTGTATGATCGACAGCCGAAGAGGAGCACGTGCTTCCTGCCCTCGGCAGCAGAGATTGGCTCGAGGAGCTCGCCCACCGAGAAGGAGCACGTGCTTCCTGCCCTCGGGATAGCAGAGATTGGCCCAGGAGCTCGTCCATCGGTGTGAAGCAGCAGTGCAACACAGGATCCCGTTGACACGCTCGTGCAGGTGTTCTCCAGCACGATGCTCCTCCTTCCCGAAGACAACATCAAATATACATATATATATATATATATGTACATCTCTGATGATCGTCCGCAAGACTTAGGCATGCTCTTTGCACTGCTGAGAAGCAGGCCTGAGAAACCAGCTCATCCCCAGAGGTCCGTTGCTGTCACCGTGACGTTGCGCAGCTGATGCCGGCGTTGGTGCGGGGAAGGGGCGTTGATTACCCGCGCCTCCCGACGTTTGCCTCACAATGGCGATGAACCGACGATGCGCCGCCCGCGATAGCTTCGATGAACCGACGATGAATCTCGCGACGACGATGAACCGACCACGAGCCTCGCGACGGCGATGAGCCGACGATGCGGCACCAGCTGGTCAGCTGTTGGCTGCGATTTCGCCAGTGGGCAGCCGCGAGCAGGCAGGCCCAGGAGCAGTTGCCAAGGTGGAGGCCGAGTCACACCGCCTGTTCACAAAGAGGTGGTAAATGATGGTGCCGACGTGTAGATGCCCGAGCATGCCGGACAACACAGGATGGAGCAGTCGGGGTCACTGGCGAATCCCACAGACCAAGGCAAAGAGGATGTTCGTTGTGATTCTGAGCTAGTGGCATAGTGGCGGACAATCAGAGATCTCAGCACGAAGGTGCACCGGGGCAGCTCTGGCCAATTGTAGTACCATCGAACATCTCAAGATGCCAGGGCAGCGGACTCGAGGGAGGAACTCCCAACATAGGAACACTGGGTTGCTGGGCCAGACATGTGCACATGCTGGGGCCATGCATAGCGAGAAGAGAGAACAGCGTCAGTGCAAGTGTAATCTGGAGAAGCAGAGAGTGGCGTGGCAGGACGGACAGGGGTGGTAGGCAAGACAGAATGAGCACGCTAGGCCGATGCGCAATCCAGCAGGAGCGGGCAGGCAACAGTCTCCACCGACGAGGATGGGGAGTATACGCTGGAGATGCGCAATTTCCCTGGATCTTGGTGGGCTGGAGACTCGGGGTGTGCTACTCCTGGGGTCATTTGCTTCGGCCTCTGCAGCATTGTGCTGCCCGTGTGCAGCCAGCCTGAGTCGGGGTTTCAGATTCGTGGTCTTGCTGAGCCTGAGTCTGAGCGTAGATGCCAGAAGTTCCGCCATAGTTGCATGCAACTGTGTTTGTGCATTCGCACTTTCACAAGCCCGTGCCGAATGCGTAGTTGCGGCTGCGTACCACGAACGTTGGTTCGATGAATGGCATGTGTTTTGTGTTTTCTGTTTCTCCAAGCAGTGCGTGCACTTAGCAGTTCTTATTTTTGTTAAAGGCACTCGGCCTGAAACCTGGTCTGGCGGCTACGTTGGTGCCGCCGCCGCCCCGTCGCCGCCTCGTCCCCGCCCGTCGTCTGAGCCTGAAACTTGGTCTGGCGGCTCTGTCGTCACCGTCGCCGCCCCGTCGCCACCTCGTCGCTGCCCGTCGCCTGAGCGTTGCCGCGCAGTGTAATCCAGTCGGTTGCAATGCAAATCGCTTGCAAAGCATAGATGCCACGACATAGACTGCAACACATAGCTTCCACGACTGCAACCCAAACGATTGCAATCCAATCGATAGTAATCCAATCGATTGCAATTCGATCGGTTGCAATCGACTGCGCCGCATATTTTACACCACATAGCTCACACCATCTGGATGAGTACGGTCGCCAGTTCGCGGGCGCGCCAACAGCATTGCAGTCGCCAGCAGTTGGTCCTCGGAAGACCGCCAAAGACCGCCAGAGATTCCGGATATTTACCAACAATCGCCAATGACTGCCGACAGTCCGTTAGAAGACATCCGATTCCGCTCAAGGCGGATGGGAAGCAATTGGTCCATGGTCGAACGGGCAACGTGGGCAGGGTAGCACCCGACAACTTCCAGCAGCTGGACGCCAAGATTAAGCATCTGCTGGAGAAGTTCGGGAAGCTGCGGGAGGAGGGGCGGGGACCGCGCTGCGGTCTCGGCGACGCGCGCTTCACTACCAGCCTGGAACATGTCCCTATCCCCATGCTGGGCACCTCCTCATCACGATGCCAATCTTGGGGATTCCCTTATTTTTTGAGGGCGAATCCCTAAGGTCGTCATCGCCTTTTGGCGTGTCAATCTTAGGGATAGGATATGTTCGAGGCTGGTAGCTTCAGGTATTACGTTGCCCCTCCTCTGCCTGCCCCCCATCCTCCGGGCTCCCTCCTCCGTCGCCGTCGGGCCAATTCCAGCAGGCAGTGCTTAGTTTGCAGCGCGGTGCACTCATGCCGAAGACTGTGACGTGCTCGTGGACTTTTGAAGTCGATGCCGTTTGGCTTTCAGGCTCGACGTCGCTCCACGAAGCTCTCGTGATGAGTACTGGGATCCCCTATGCGACGGGCGGCTTTTGCGCGCCGATTTCCTTAGACTTTCTTCGAGTGTGCCTTGTTCCAGCGTAGCGTTAATACATGCCTCGCAGGTGAGCAAACATGCGTGGATTGCGGTTTGATTTCGCACATCTCCGCCTTCTAGGCAGACCGTGTGACATAACATAGCCTGGGATTGTTAGTGACCAGTGTTCTTTACAATCAACGCGCATAGAAAGGACGCGCGCCTTTTCAAGGATACCCTTGCGTCCTTGCCACTGCGGCCCGTCCTTTGCCGTTTTCGCTGGTCGCCCTTTCGTCCAGACATCCCAACTTCGGCCTCCAAGGGTCTTGCGTCCTCACCACCCACCCGTGAGATACGTCTTCGCTGTGCATGTTTCTGGACACCTGCCGCCTGAGGCCCCGCCCGCCCGCGCCCTGGCTCCCCAATCAGGGCTTCGCGCGCCCCGCCTAGCTCTTGACCGGAAGGGGCCCGCTCCCGACCCGCCGACCCCCCCAAAACACATGTTTCTGGACACCTCGTGTCTCGTTCGCCGTCCGCGCTCCCCGGTTCGACCGCGGCCGGCGGGGGAGAGGCCACGGCGGCTCCCGAGGCAGGCCCGAGCGCACACGCCGAAGAGGCGCAGAGAAGGCCCCGCGGGAGGCCGAGATAGCACAGTCAACGCGCATAGTAAGGACAAACGACTTTTTCAAGGGTACCCTTGGGTCCTTGCCTGCCTCAGCCTCTGCGGCCCGTCCCTAGCAATTTTCGCAGGCCAGAATACTTCAATTTCGGCCTCCAAGGGTCTTGCGTCCTTACCACGCCTCCTTACTAGACTTTTTCATTGTATGAGGTTTCAGCAGCTTCCAGCAGATCTCGAAGAAGAAGAAGAAGAAACGCCATGAGCATAAACTTTTGGCGCTCTGCGCGGATTTCTTGGATCCGCGCTGGGCCCCCCCGGCAGCGCCTCCGGCGCCGCCCCTGGCGCGCGGAGCGCGCCAGGGAAGCGGGTCAAGCGCAGATCCAAGGAATCCGCGCGGAGCGCCAAGAGTTTCTGTTCATGTCGTTGTTTCTTCTTTTATTCTCTCCCAATTACCTGCACTTGCTGGGGCGAGGCTCAGCCACGCGCGAGCGAGTCGAGACGGAAAGCGTCTCCTCGTGTACGGAAAGCTCACGCTCACGATGACAGTTGCCCGGTGCTGCACGAACGGAGCCAAATGCTTATTGCCACTCTTGGTGGCGAGCTCCAGCAAGGGGTGCCTACCCTGCCCCCCTGCCGGCAAGGCACGGGGGGGGCGGCAGAGGACATGGTTGATCAGACGGCAGGGGCCGGTGGAGAACGCCTGGGCATCTGTATGGTCTTCGGTTTCTTCTGCGGGAGTGGCGCATCCTGCGTGAGGTCTGGGCCCCTGTTCCTATCTTGGTTCCTCCTGAGGAGGCCCAGGCGAAAAATGACCCCCCCCCCAAGTATAATTCGAACAGAAAGCCGAAATCCAGCTGACCCCACCCGTGCTCTCGCACATCTTTGCGCCTTGGTTGTTTTTGTCCGTGCGGCTGGTTTTTGTTTGGAATGCGCGGTTAGCGTGGCTATGGCGCGGCAGTCTCTCGCGCGTGCTTGTGTCAGGTTGGCGCAGCCAGCGATGGCGTCGTAGCGAACGGCGCCGAATCGTTACGATTGCGTCCGCTTCGGGGCCGTTCGTGCGCGCTGCGTCATTCGAATTTGTCGAGCTTTCTTCGGTGCGTCTCGCGCGCGCCAGCCCTTGCGCCGACGCTTCCGTTCGTCGTGATGAATATGCGGCGGTCCAATAACGTTGTATTCCACTGCGGAGGTCCACGTCGAACCAACAACGTCCATTCAAGTATGTTACGGCTTGCTTCCACTATCACCGTCGTATTCGTTGTCGCCATCAGTTCCTTGTTCTTCTTCACGTCACTGGTATGTCTTCCCAGGCCTGCGCGGGCCCAACCTCTTATCCCCTCCCTCCTGCCCTTGTCCTCCTTACTTTTTACCTTTCCCGATCCTCATCGGTGGTCCCTCATCCTTTCCCCTTCCTGTCTACGTTGTCTTCCCTCGAGCCTCCCTCATCTGTCCTCCTTCCGCCTCTTTCCCCCTCCTTCCTTCCCTCGTCGCATTCCCGCCTTCCCTTCGCGCCCTCCTTGCCGTTCCTCCCGCCTTTTTCTCCGGGCGGTCTTCCTCCCCGTTCCTGCAGCCATGATGCTCCTCCGTCGCGTCCCTCCTGTTTCTCATCGCACCCCTCCTTCCTGCGAGGTCCCATGAGGCCATGTTGGAACCCCCGGGGATCGGGCCCGTGGCTGGGGTGCGGCCTGGCGGCGGCGGGGCCGCGACGGGGCCGTAGCGGGGATCCGGCTGGGAAGTTACACGGCGGCGGCTTTTTTAGAGGGGTGGCAGCTTTTTGTTCGGGGGCGGCGGCTGGGCCGCGGCTGGGCGGCGGCGGGGTCGCGGCGGGGCCGCGGCGGGGATTTGGCTGGGAAATTGCACGGCGGCGGCCGGGATTCGGCTGGAATTGTTGCCAGGCGGGGGGGTGTCCGCGGGCCACAGAAGCGCGTCCGCAGCGAAGTTGTGGATCGCGACTTGCGTTGGTCAGTGCACCTTCGGCTCACTATTGCTCGCGCCGGGCGCCCTCGGATCGTAGCGGGCTGCGTATTCAGCGTGCTTTACATAGGAATTGCGTAAATGTTTGATCTTTGTGATTCGGCTTCGCAGTCATTCTGCGCTGTGGCGGCATCGTCGTTTCGACATATTTTTTTGTCTGCTTCGCAGTCGTGCTGCGCAATGCGGCGGTATTCTTGTTGCGGCGCGCCCCTGTTCTGCCTCGCAGTCGTGCTGCGCTGCGTGGTGTCGGTTTCGCGTTGATTCGCGTGCGTGTTTTCTGATTTGCTATCGCGCTGCGCTGGGTGGCGATATCTTTGTTTCGACGCGTGGGCCCGTTTTTTTTCCACGGGCGTGCGCGTGTCCGTGGCTATTCCATTGCAGTGGCAACGCTCTCCTTTGATGCGCCGGGGGGATGCGTCGCCCCCCCCTTCGTTCGACGCGGCCGGCTTCCATTCGCCGCGGTCGCCCGCTTGCGCGGCGCAGCGTAGCGCTGCAGTTTTTTTTGCTTTGCCACGCCACAGCAGGCGGCGAAACGCCTCGCCCCCGCCCTTCTGGTCACTTCGCTCGCGGCGCGGCATTCTGCGCCGCGCGGCAAGCTGCGCACTGCGAGCGCGCGTTATTGAATTGGGCATTGTCCAAGACCGCGCGGCTCTGCTCCTCTGCCACCCCCGATTTCCCCCCCCCTTCCAATCGTCCCCTCTCCATCCCCGCTCCTTGTCCTTTCGTCCAGCTTCCTCGACGCTTCGCCGCCGCTGCGCCGGTGCCCTTCTCTGCGAGGCTGGTGTCTTCGGGGTCCTCTCTCGCTTCGGGGGGGCTGTCCCGCGGCGGCTCTGCGGCCGTGCGAGCGCCGTGCCACCCCCTGCTTTTCTCTTAGGGGGGGGCCCTTCGACGCGCGCTCGCCTGGGCGTCCTCAGTTCCTCTTGCCTGTCGCGCAAAGGCACCGCTGGGCTGGCAGGCCGATTTCAACGTCTTGTGCAGCGAGTTGATTCTCTTTGCCCATCCACTATCCTGCTCCTCATCTTGCTCACTTCACCCTAATTGTTTGACTTCCACTACCTGCGATATGGTGTGGGCAGTGAGCAGTTCAGGTGCCTTCCGACGATCCTGCATCCTTTAAAATCGCAGTGCGAGGAATGCATACGCAGCAACATCACAACAACGTCTACATATCTGGATGGCATGCACGCATGGGGCCCAGATTCTCCGGACGCGTTCGAACCGTCTTGGGTTTGATGCTTGTTCCCCTGCGTGGTCGGGACACGATGTGGTGCTACAGCGTGGTGGTACGAGTGGCCATCCTTCCACACGAAACATTTGATTTTAGACGGCAGAGCGCACCGTTTGCAACCCACAGTCTCGTTCAGGCTGTCGCGGATTGCGTCACAGCAGCAGTGGTCGCGTAACACTCGGCATGCGACATGCCATCGCTTCGTTGCCCACAGGTTGCACGCGCGCGCTGATCCGCGTTAGTCCCCGTTGTATTGTCCTCTCTGGGCCCAAGAGGAGCATAGCCAGTATCGATGTCTGTGCATTGCTGGCGGGCGGCTGGATTCATGTTCCTCATCCTCACCCCTGCGTTGGATCCTCTTGCCTTTGCGCCTGCCGTTGCTATTGTAACACTGCTGGTACGAGGGGCGCGGGTTGGTCAGGCTCCCACCATAACGGGGTCTGGTTCCAGCGTGGTGGCCAGCGCCACGTTCCTCGACAGGCATCGGGCCGTGGGTGTATGGAGAGGAGGAGGAGAAGGAGGAGGAGGAGGCGGAGGAAGAGGAGGATGAGGAGGAGGGGGATGTAGGAACCTAGCGACTGGAACTGTTCAGTGCTAGCTGCAACCTGGATAGCCATCTACACAACCTGTTTTTCATATTTTTCCCACGGGCACGGCAATACAGTCACCCTGCGGTTGGACATCGGGCGGTGGGTGGGTAGGTGAAATTAGGAGGAGGAAGAGGAGGAGGAACGGGACGGACGGGCCCAGCATGTGAAATGATTACGAGCGTGTTGCAGCTTGGAGAGCAAGTTGCCCTAACTGCGTCTGCCACCATGTCACACCAGCAGGGCAACACGCCCAGACATGCGATGTCTTGTCATTGTTCGGTACGGGGCCCCTGGATGTCCCAACCCTTTCCCCGGGGGCCTCTTCTTCATCGCGGGCATCGCCAGCCGGAGTCATTGTTGACGGTCCCAGGGCGCGGCGAGGGTTCCGCCATGATGGTTTCCCAAGACGTGAGCATGTGTGGGCAGCCACCTTGCGATTGGACATCCAGCATCTTTCGATTCTGGGAGCAGCGACGGCGATGGGACCGCTCTTGTTCGGGACCGCAGGGGACGCTCCAACACATTGTGGTTGAGCCGTGTGTTCGGGGCCACGGGCGGGGCATGGGGTGCCTGGAGGACGCTGCAGCCCAAGCGTGCTTGCCAGCTCGATGGCGCACCATGCTTCAGTGTCCCACTCGCCCAACCCGACCCGCCTGTCAAGGTCCGCCCTCCCGACCCGACCCGCCCGTCAGAATCTGCCCGCCACGCCCCATTCGCCCCGCGCGCGTGCCAACTCGAGGACGCCGGGCCCCAGGACCGTCAGAAAATGACTCGGGATGAAAACCAGCACTGGGAAGATGGTCGGGACTTCTGGAGACGAGGAGGAGGAGGAGGAGGAGGAGGAGGAGGAGGAGGGAGGAGGAGGGAGGAAGGAGGACCAGGAGGAGAAATTGGACCCGCGTTGAAGGAAACAGGACGTTGGAGACTGGGGTTGCCCCTCCTTTTCCTCCCCATCATCCTCCTCTCCTCCTCTTCCTCCTCCTCCTCCTCTTCCTCCTCCTCCTCCTCCTCCTCCTCCTCCTCCTCCCCCTCTTCCTCCTCCTCCTCCTCCTCATCATCTTTCTCCTCTCCATCCTCCTCCTCTTCCTCCTCCGTAGCCATTTTGGCTCAAGCTGCTTTGTTCCACAGGTGAACACGTGGATACCGCTAGTCCGCGGCCAGTTCCAGGGTTGTTCAGCCCGACAGTTGTGGCAAGAGGTGGTCCGCCCCACCTTCTCGAGTCTGCGAAGTGCCCGCCATGGCGCCGAAGGCTCAGCCAGGTTTCGTCATCTGCACAGGGGTGCCGCTTGAGGTTGAACTTCCGCAAGCACGCGACCTGCTGGCAGTGCGGGCTCAGCCTGGAGCTCCGTCCTGGCAAGCCGTCGCCCCGTGGCGGTGTCTGGGCGGACGGAGCGCCGAAGCCAGGCTCTGGCTCGGGCCGCAACTCGCCCATGGGCGGCAACAAGGGCAAGGGCGGCAACGGCGGCGACGTTGGCGGCAAGGGCGGCGGCACCCCCGCGGCTGGCGGTCGGCCCATCTTCCCGAAGGCCCCCTGGTCGTCTGCGGCGCCGAGCGAGCTCGACCAGCTCCTGGCCGTCTCTGACCAGGCCATCGCGGATCGGCTGCGCGAGGCGGTGGATGCAACGAGGGGGTTCGTCCCGCAGCCGCCCGCGCCCGTGCCCAAGACGCTGGAGCAGCAGCTGCAGTCGGCCACCGACCGCCGCATCAACTGGCAGCGCCAGCTGGACGAGGCCATGGATGCCATGGCTGCCGCCGAGGAGCAGCTCGCCGAGTGCCGCAGCTGGCGCGACTCGTGTTCCCTCAGCCTCGCCGAGGCCCAGGCGGAGGAGGCCCCGTCGGGCTCAGGCTTCGGGGGTCGGCACGCCGCCGCATGAGGCAGGCGAGCAGCTCGCGTTCAACTTCGACGCTGAGCCCCTCGAGAACTCCGGCGAGCTCGAGGAGGAGGCTCAGAACACCCCCAGGCAGATGTGCACCGAGGGCCTCGAGATCACGCGCGCTGCCCAGCAAACGTTCGAGCATAACTGCCAGGGGCAGATGCGCCGCATCAGGCAGGAGGCGGCGGAGGCGGTCGCCAAGAAGCGCAAGCGCGGGGGCGCTGAGGAGGCCGACCAGACCAACACCGAGGACGCCGCGGCACAGCCTTCCCAGGAAGCCCCGCCAGCTGGAGGAGGCCCAGCAACAGAGCAGCACGCGCCTGCCGCTGCTGCAGCCCCAGCGGGCCCAGCCGAGGCCGACGGCGCCGCCGAGCAGACCAAGCGCCAGGCCGCCGAGCTTGGAGCGACGGCCTCAGAGACTGCCCGCCAGCGTGCCTCCGAGCAGAAGGCAGCCAGGGAGGTTGTTGTAGGGGCTCATGGGGCTCCCGCTGATGCCCAGCCCCGTGGGTGGGGCCGCGCGGGCGGCGCAAGAGGGCGCCAGTGGCCCTCCAGGCCCGCCGTTCATGGGCGGGGCGAGGGAGTCGCGGACGCGCGAGCTGCAGCCTCTCCCTTCCGTCGCCCTTCTTTCGCGGCCCCCGACGGGGGGGCGGCCGACGCCCGCGATTGCAGGGGGCGGCGTCGACCCCGAGGGCCCGGCCCAGTCCGAACCAGGGGGCAGCCAGCTAGCGGGGTCAAGCCTCCTGGCGGCTACGGACGGCACTCTGCAATTGGGTCGGCTCATACCTGGCCGCGGACCTCTGCTGCTAGCTCCAGGCAAGCTCGCGGCACCCTCACCGCGTGCACCTACAACGGCAACGCCTGGAACTCGGCCTCCAGCGTCCTCGAGCGGATGCGGCGAAAGGGGATCGAGCCTCACGCTATGTTAAACCAAGAGACGCGCTTTCGCGTCGACCACCGCGGAGGAACAGGCCCACGGCTGGGCCATCAGAGGAGGCCAGCAACTGGAGGGCTCAGGCGCCCTCGAGACGGGCTCCGCGGCCACGGCGGTCTCGTCGGGGGGTGGCATCATCTCCTCGCAGTTGCTGGGCACGGCCCGCCACCTCATGCCGTGGGAGGGCGCCCAGCACAGATTCATCGCCCGCGGGCTCTCGTTGGGCGAGGGCGCCACAATCGCGATGATCTCAATTTATCTGGAGGACTCGATCGGGCTGCAGGGCCCCGACAGGCAGCTGCTGGAGGACGTCCATGCGCGGCGCGCCCACCTCGACGAGCCCTTTCATCATCGGAGGGGGCTGGAACGTTGAGGCCAGCGAGCTCGCCGACCCTGGCTGGCCCGAGCTCATCGGCGGCGCCGTCCTGGCGCCTGGCTCGGCCACCTGCGACGACAACGAGTGCGGCTTTTTCTTCATCTCCACCGCGCTGGAGGACACGGTCGTCTCCATCACGGCCCGCGCCGACACCCCCAGCGGCCAGCACACGGCGGTCGCGCTCGAGCTGCGGGGTTGCTGGAAGCGGCCCATGATCCAGACGCAGCGGGCCCCGAAGGGTTTCGAGCTCGCGGTCGAGGTGGACGAGGGCGCCAGAAACAGGCGCGATCAGCTGGTGGCCACCCTGCCCTGGCTGCCACCTGACCAGGGCCTCGAGGGCAGCGTCGAGGGCTGGTCCAGTCAAGCCGAGGAGGCCCTGCAGGCCATGCACGGGATGCCCGACAGCCAGGCCCGCTACTACAAGGGCAGGGCCAGGGGCCCCTGGACGATCACCGCCCCGCTGGCGGCCACGGCCCAGGAGGGCCGCCCCGACAGGGCCTCGGAGGCCGCCCACCTCTGGCTCTCCCTGCGCAACCTGGCCAAGCGCAGGTGGGACCTCGGGCCTCTCGGGCCAGACGCCCCGCCCGATGGCTACAGGGCCAGCCGTGGCCAGCAGCTCACGAGGCGGCCTGCCGACTTCTCGAGGGCTTCCGGGCACAGAATACCACCGTGTTCGACGGCACTGTCTTCAGCAGTTTCTGGGGCGAGATCGGCCTCCAGTCCGAGAAGGGCTGTGGCCTCCTCGCCATGATAGAGCAGATTGTAGCCAAGCGCGCCAAGGACGGCGCCGAGGCCAGCAAGATAAAGTGGGGCGAGTTCTCGGAGCAGGCATTCGAGCGGCAGGGCCCCCTAGCCCACGAGGTCACCAAGAAGACCCACGGGGGGCCCGCTCCAGCTCTGGAAGCAGGCTCTGCCGACCTGGCGCTGGTAGGCCAGCCTGCGCTCGAGAAGGCGTTGGCCGACTGGCC
Source organism: Prorocentrum cordatum (assembly GCA_963575745.1). Classification (NCBI taxonomy): domain Eukaryota; class Dinophyceae; order Prorocentrales; family Prorocentraceae; genus Prorocentrum; species Prorocentrum cordatum. The sequence continues at coordinate 371,214 of CAUYUJ010009835.1, forward strand.
CCCGCTCTGGTCGGACCCCAGCCGCTTTGCTCAGGGGCGCCCTGGCCTCTGGAGCGTCGGTGAGTGGTCGACGCAGCCCATCGCGGTCGATGACATCAGGCTGGCCGCGCGCGAGTTCCCCAGGACCGCGGGGCTTGGCTGGGGCAGTTTCCACCCGAGGCTGCTGCTGGAGGTCGGCGACGACATCCTGCCCAGACTGGCCAGCCTGCTCAACTCTTGGGAGCGCAATCCGCGCTGCGGCGAGCTTTGGTCCATCATCATGCCTCTGCTGCACCTACCTCGCGCCGCGGAGGGCGCGCGTCGGCACCTGCCTCAGCGAGGCCGTCGTGGCCAACGACACGGTGATCGCTGGCTGCTCTTGCGCCACCGCGCTGGCCAAGCTCCTCCCCCTCTCGGCGCTGCGGGCGGCGGCGGCGGCGGCGGCGGCGCCCGTCGCCGGGCTGCTCGGCGCGGTGGGCGGCGTCTCGGCCCGCGTCGCGGGGCCGCTCGCTATGGCGGCGCAGCAGCTCGGCGCGACCCGCAAGGCTTTCTGCGCGAAGGTGGAGGAGGCCAATCTGCCGCTCAGCAGGCACAAGACGAAGGCGCTAGCCACCAGCAAGGAGCTGCGCCAAGCGTTGATGCGGCAGCCTGGCTGGGACCTGGCCCCCGAGGACTTCGCGGACGTGCGCGGGGATCTGGGCGGCGACGCCGTCTCGGGGCCCTACCGCCGAGTGACCACCTCGACCAGCCGAGAGAGGCTGGCCCGCGCCCAGGGAAGGAAGCTCACCAGGCTCTTCCGTCCAAGCCTTGATCGGGCCCGAGTCTTCCGAGCGGGGCCTGCGGCCAAGGCAACCTGTGGCTCGGCCGTCATGGGAGTCCCCAGCGGCCGCCTGCGCCAGCTCAGGGCCGGCGCGACCAAGGCGCGCGGCCGCCTGCCTCGCGGGGCGGCCCTGGGGCTGGCCAGCCTGGCGCAGACGAGCGGGTGGAAGCGCGACCCGCTGACCATCATCACAAGGACGGCGCTCACGGCCTACGTCGAGATGGTCTGGGCCTCGCTGCTGCCAGAGGCGGCTGCCCGCTCCTGCTTGACCAGGGGATTGGCCATCGCCCAGAAGCCGCATCCCTGGCGGCTGGTCAAGGAGCCCAACAGCGCGCTGGTGCTCACCTTGGCGCGCGTCGGCTGGGGCTTCATCCAGAGCGACCCCTACAAGATCCACGACGCCAATGGCGGCGAGTACGATGTCAGGAGGCACTCGCCCGCCTTTTTCGGCAACAGAATTGCACAGGACTGCCGAGCGGCCATCGGCCTGGAAGAGGTGGCCAGGCAGGGCCCCAGCATGTGGGGTTGGCGGGTCCCGCCGTTCTGGCAGCCGATCATGGACCTGGCTTGCCACCGCTCCGAGGTGTGGGACCAGCGCCACCAGCGGGCGCTGCGCAGCCTCGTCCAGAACACCTACTGGTGCCAGGCCAGGGCTGGAGCGGTGGACCCGTCGGTGCCGACCAGCTGCCTGCTCTGCGGCTACACGGGCGGCTCGCTGTACCACAGGAGCTTCCAGTGCGAGGCGCACGCGGCACGGGGGCGCGACTACCTGCAGGAACCGCTGCGGCAGGCGGCGGAGCAGGTCAAGGGCCAGGGCTACCTGTTCACCGAGCTGTTCGCCAGGGGCCTCTTCCCCGACGCTTCGGTGCGGCAGCCTCGCCCTGGCACGGACTACTTCCAGAGCTCGACCAGCCGGCGCACGTCCGGGCCCCACCTTGACGGGCATCGCGTTTTCGTGGACGGCTCGGGCCTGGACCAGGCGCACCCGCGGCTGCGCGCGGCGGGCTGGTCGGTAGTGGTCCACGATGCGGGCCGCAGGCTGGCGGCCGAAGCCCAGGGCGCCGCCCCGATCCAGGAGGCGCCCGAGCAGCTGGCCAGGGGCCGGGGGGACTGCGCGGTGAAGGTCCTCACGGACCAGGTTGCTGGTGGGCATTTCAGGCTCTGCATCGGCTTGGCCACCGCGCGCAGCGCGGCCTGCCCCCCCGGCAGCGGTCGCCGCCTGCAGCCGGCGAGCCCACCTCTGGGCAGGGAGGGCGGAGCAGCTCCAGGAAGCAACGGTGGTCAAGATCAAGGCTCACCGAGGCCAGAAGGTCGTTCGCGAAGGCCAGATCTCCCAGTTCGAGTGGGATGGCAACGCTCGGGCCGACGCGCGCGCGAAGGAGGGCGCCGCTGCGGCAAGGGCGAAGCTGGAGGACAGCTACGTCGTTCAGGGCTGCCAGTCCTTGGCACGCCTGGCGGCGCAGCATGCCGCGGCGCAGGAGGCGCACATCTCGCGGAGGGGCCTGCTGGATTCCATGGGCGTGACCGCCCTGCGGCTGATCGATCGACCTCGGCGACTGGCCCGAAGGTCTTGAAGAGGATGATGTCGGGGACGGCGCCGTGCCAGAGGCCAGCTCCCACTGCGCTGACGGAAGCCAGCCGCCTGATCTCGGCGGCCCTCTGCGGCCCTGGCGCGTGGGCGGGCATGCCTTGCTCGCCGCGCCGATCTTCGAGGGTGAAAATGAGCGCGCGGCCATGCACTCCTGTGGCCTCTTGCTTTTTCTGCACCACGTGCCGTGGGCAAATAGCAGATAAGCGGGGACGAGGCCTCCAGGGTAATTGCCCAGGAGGCCCGATCCCCAGCGCCAGAAATAATAACACCGCCATAGCCGCCAAAGGAGAGCACCCCAAAGGGAACAGGCTTCTCGGTAGTCTTCGTGCGCCCTCCGAGTCTGAGGATAGTTGTTTGGTCTGGGCATGTTTCCTCAGCGCCTCCTGTGGTGGCCCAAACGGGTGCCCCGACCGAAGGCTCTAAGCGGCCCAGCGTCCTGGAAGTCTTGCCGTTTTTCGGGCTCCAGCTGGCCCAAGCTGAGCGGTTGGGGTCTAGAACCTTAGAGGCTAGAGCCGAGGCCCTTGCGTCAAGGCAGAGGGCCCACGCTGTTCAGGGTCCCGAGGATCCGCCAGACTTTTGGCCCTAGGCCCGGCGCAGCTGTGATACGTGGGGGCGGGGGGCGGCAGTTTGGGGGATCCCGTGGGTCGAATTCGTTCTGCAAGACCTTTCCTGGTCGAGTCTAGCCCCCTCCTCCTCCTCCTCCTCCTCCTCCTGCTCCTCCTCCTCCTCCTCCTCCTCCTCCTCCTCCTCCTCCTCCTCCTCCGCCTCCTTCTCCTCTTTTTCCTCCTTTTCCTATCCTTCCTCCTCCTCCTGCTCCTCCTCCTCCTCCTTCTCCTTCTCCTGCTCCTCCTCCTCCTCCTCATCCTCCTCCTCCTCCCCCTCCTCCTCCTCCTCCTCCTCCTCCTTCCCTCTTGCGCTCCTCCTGGCTTCTCTTTCCGCTCCCCCCCCCCCCCCCCTCCTAGGCGGCGAAGGCGCCTTCGGTGGGGGGGGTTGGCAGCGCTCGTGCAGCGAACTTCGATCCCAAACATGTCTTGGCTTGTGTTTGTTGCATACGGGGTCCCCAGAAGGCCCGACCCTTTCCCCAGGCTAGTTTTTCACCCCGACCCGTCTGTGGAACGTCCCAGGGCCCGGCGAGGGCCCCAGGGAGGCCGAAGGCGGCCCAGAACTTGACGCCGTAACTCTCGTCACGACGCGAACACGTCCGGGATGCCACCAGGTTCCGTGTCCTCCACCCGCCCTCCCAGGCGAAGGCCCGGGGCCGAGGCCGCCTTGGGGGGCTCTGGCAGCGCTCGTGCGACGAACTCCGGCACCACCAGGCTCCGAGGTTCCGGGATGACCCCCCCTCACAGGCCGACGCATTAGAACCTAACCCCAAGGCCCTCACGGCCTGGTATACGGGGGTCAATCCTCATGGAGACGCCAGTCGCACAGGCCCGAGTTCAGAGAGGAGGAACATTTATTATGACGAGGAAGGTGAAGAAACAGCAACCGCGCCCGGAAATGGATGCACACATTCGAGGCCGCATCGGCCGCAATCCCAATGTCCCCAGTAATCCAGCACAGCCCTAACAGGTGGGGAGGACCGGTCTATCCCAATACCCCCAGCAATCCAGCACAGCCCTAAGAGGCGGGGGGGGATGGATTACAACCCACAAAGACGATTTCCGCCAGCCCTCCCCACACAACGACGAAGATCAGGGAATGGCATCGAGCGCTTCGCTCCATTCTGTGGAGGGCACGTTCCGCATATCGTGTCTTGATTAATGGCGCAACAGAGAGGCACAAAAGAGAACGAACGCAGGATGTTAGCCAGCGTGGATCCTAAACAGAGCGTGATAGCGCTGTGGGTGTGAGAGCTATATGGTTAAAGCTGTGTCGTGTGAAAGCTATGTGTTGTGAGCCATTGAGGTGAAAACTGCGCGGTGCAAACTGTGTGATGTAGCCTATATCGTGCAAGCTGGGCGGCGTGAGATGGAGGTGAAAGCTAGGGGGTACGAGCTGTGTGATGTACGCTATGCTGTGCAGATCTTTCGGTGCAACCTATGAACGAAGGATTGCAAAAAAAGCCTTCGGGTTTTTTTGCAATCCTTCGTTTTTTTTGCAATCCTTCGGTTTTTTTGCAATCCTTTGTGCAGCGTTGTGAAAGCGCTGCGGTGTGAACTCAGAGCACGGGGCGCCCCCGAGGCGGCACGGGCGGCAGCGTGGCGCGGCTGGGGAAACTCACCCAGCGCTCGGGGCGCCCACGGGGCGCCCACGGGGCGCCCACGAGGCGGCAACGTGGCGCAACCTCGGCGTACCCCCACAGCGCGGGACGCCCACGAGGCACCGCGAAGACCCGCAATGCCCGTGTAGATCCCTTAGGTTCAGGTAGCGTTCGGGGAAGGAGGGGGACCATAGTATTTTGGACGGTCTCAGAGGCAGAAGGGACTTGATCAACCCAATCTGTCGGAGGTTCGCGAGGATTTGTTGGGATCGTGGCGCGCCAGGGGCGGCGCCAGGGGCGGCGCCAGGGGCGGCGCCAAGGGCGGCGCCAGGTGAGCCCAGCGCAGGTTTCAGAAATTCGCGCGTACCTCCGAAAGCCCATGTCTACGCAGTTGTCCTTCTCTGGGTATCCCAGCACGCGTCTCGGATGCTGCATCACACCCTCCAGCCCCAGACGTCATCCCTAAAGGCCGTGTCATCACGCACCCAACAGGTTGGAGTCGTCAGGTTTTAAGAACAGACCTCCCGACCAGCCCACCCTGCATACAGCGGCCGCCAGATCCCCAGGTCCCCCGAGTGTCCCCGAGTGTCCCGCCTCACGCCAGTCTGCATACCGCGGCCGCCAGATCTCCCCAGTGTCCTCGAGTGCCCCGCCTTGCGCCGCTCTGCATACTGCGGCCGCCAGATCCCCAGGTCCTCCCGATTGTCCCTGAGAGTCCCGCCTCGCGCCGACTCGCCTACTCTGCATGCCGCGGCCGCCAGATCCCCAGGTCCCCCAAGTGTCCCCGAGTGTCCCGCCTTGCGCCACTCTGCATAACGCCTCCGCCAGATCCTCAGGTTCCCCGAATGCCCCCGAGTGTCCCGCCTCGCGCAGACAAATGATAACATGACAGAGCGGTATTATCTAGCAGCAGAACCTAGTGCAGCACAACGCTATAAGCTATGGCCGAACAGAGTATAGCACAATGCCACCTACCAGGACAGACCCGAGCATACCATACCATCTCATGACACAAAGTATCGTAGTACAACATCCCATGCCAGAGCATTGCATGTCATAACGCAGCATGATAGCACAGATCTTTACATACCATGGTTCAGCAAACATACCATACGACAACATCGCGGAACTGGACATACCCACTCATACCATGATGTACCCTCAGGTACCATGACGTAATATATAATGCCATACCATAGCATACCAACGCATGATATGGCATGCCGATGCAACCATGACATATCATAGTATAGCAACGCATAACGTAGCATCGCAAGCCATACCATATCATATTACAGCATACCACGACCGAACGTACCAAACCATGGCGCAGCATCACAGCACCGACAACATGACATACCCACCACAGTGCACACGACACGTCACATCATGACCGAGCGCCACATGCGAAGCTATATCATAACAGCCCGTAACATGGCAGATCACCATAGGCTATAGAAGTATCTACCCTACATAACAGAGCATACATACCATGGCATCCCATTTCGTAGCATAATATGACATGTTATGTCGTACACTAGCACACCATGGCAGACCGGATGTCACTGTAGCGCAGCATCAACGCTGCAGCATGTCATACCATGAGAAGTCATACATGACAGAGCGCTGCATACCACACTATATCATAGCATGTCATAATCTGTTATAGCGCCACAACGTGATAACGCATAACACTTCGTAACATATCAGGAACAGGACATAACAGGACACACCATACCAACTCTTGCACTGACAGCATGGAGCATACAGAGCATACCATCACACCACACATCATAACAACGACTGACATCACACCAGAACATAGCGTAGGAGAACAGAGCATACCAGTCCATACAGTGACATTACATATCATAACCTGACACAGACTTGAATCATTCCATAGCATGACACCGCATTACATCACAATGACATCTATTGTACTACAATATAATCAAACGCGACGTGCGCGCCGAGGTCAGGCTTGCCACAGGAGCAGACAGGCGCAGCAACGAGCGATCCGACGACGTATCTATCGTGACAGGCGTCACGGCGTCACGCCGGCCCGTCAAGAACAGAACAGACAGACTAGAAAGGCATAACGTAAGCTAGCCTGGCAGAACATACGAACATACGTGTCATGCCATAACGTGGTGCCACAGAGCAGAACATATCATATCATATCAAATCGTAGTATGACAGGGGCGAGCATGACAGAATTCACCTGATCAGAAGAGAGACGCAAACTTGAATAGGAACTTCAAAACCTAATAGGCCGTACCATAACATAACCAAGCGCGACTTGCGCTTCGAGGTCAGCCCGGCCACAGGTCCAAACAGGCGCAGCAACGACCGATCGGACGACGCATCTAACGCTACAGGCGACCCGGCGTCACGCCGTCCCGTCGGCAACATAACATACCAGATTGTAGTATCGCAGGCAGAATAGAGAACCTAATCGAGCACAGCATGATTGAACATTGTTAGATGAAGCAACGACCGATTAAGGGCGCACTGTCAAGCGCAGCATCGGCGCCTGGCTACAAAGAAATCAGGCGCGGCAGTGACTGATCACAACATCTGAAACGCGACAGGCGCCACGAAGTCACCCCGCACCGTCGACACCATTGCAGGAACAAGCATGTTTGCGTGAAGCACATTGAAGCAGACAGAGCCGAACACACTTGATAGAGTAGAATTCAGCAGAGACCGAGCACTGGCGGCCTATCATACGCGGCATGCGCGCCAAGCCCACGCTGGCCATAGAAGCAAGCAGTAGCAGCAACGACGATAAGAATGCATACCAAGCGTGAAGGGCGTCACGACGTCACGCCGGCCCGTCCACAACATGACATAACAGAACCTCATGCCATAGATCAGTATACATATATATATATATATATATATATATATCACACAGGGGCATGATCGAATCGAACATAATATAACACAAACTTCAGTATACGCCAGCCACCGCTCCACGGCGTCTCATCAAGCGCGACAGGCGCCCCGTCGCCCGTCGTCAGAGGAGGACAGGGCTTCCGGAGTTGGGGGAGGGAGGAAAGGTCCGCCTCACCTCCCCCTCCTCCCCCTCCTCCTCCTTCGTTGTCCGCCGCCTCCTCGTGCTGCTGGCCTCCTCGTGCTGCTTGTGCTGCCCCCTCTCTTCCTCTTATCAACAGGTTGCAGATTCTCTCCGAAGACGTTTCGGGGTCTCGAAAGACGCGTCCTTTGGGGTTGGCCTGTCGCTCCAGGGACTTGTTCCGGGTTCCGTCGTCGGAGGCCCTGGGGCTGCTATAGACCTTCGGGAGACATCAGCTTGCGAGCCGGCCCGGCCGCCGCGCTGGCCGAGAGGCGTGCGCACCGCTGGGAACAGACGCCCCTCCTCCTCCTCCTCCTCCTCCTCCTCCTCCTCCTCCTCCTCCTCCTCCTCCTCCTTCGGTGGGAATCGCTCGACGCAGAATCCGCAGACGCCCTGGTGGGGCCACCAGGCTGTGGGCCGAAGTGTGCTGCTCCCTGCACCAGTTGCGGCTTCAAGTCTCCAGTGTTGCAGTCCTGCTTTCTGCTTCCCATCGTGAGCTGACGAAGTCCGCGCGACGGGGGTGGGGCGCCAAGCCAGCTTGTCACCACGGCGGGATCGCGTTGCTTGAATTCCTGGGGGGGTCGTGGGACACGTGGTCGGGGGGCCGTTTATTCTCAGGAGTAGAAAAAACACACAAACACAATTAATTGTCGATTCCTCAGAAAATATGGTAAAATTTGGGATGTGGGGGGGAAGACAGGAACCCAGAAAATACAGGAAAATATGGGGAATCGTTATTAGTGTGTATTTATTTGCGTGTCCTGGGGCCCCTTAACAATCGCTTGTGCATTGCACCATGTTCGCGTCTCCGAGGCCGCAGGCCCTCGTAAATTGCACAAGTGTTGCGTCCCCGAGGCAACGAACTTCTGCAATTACGCAATCGTCGCGTGCCCGAAGTCATAAGCTTTTTGCAACTTACGCCACATTCGCATCGCCGAGGCCAAGAGTGCTCCAAGACGCCCGAAGATGGTTCCAAGACGGCCCAAGAGGGCCCACAGAGGCCCCAAGAGCGCTCCAAGAGGCCTCCCAAGAGAGCCCAAAGAGGCCAACATCATAGATTTTACTAAGGATATTGAAGGATGGTGGCCTTCTCGCATTTTCTGCTTTCCGACACTCCAAGACGGCCCAAAAAGTTCCCAAGACCGCCCCAAGACAGCCCAAGACGCCTCCAAGAGGGCCCCAAGACGGCCCAAAGGGGCTGCAAGATGGCCCAAGAAGCGCTCAAGACGGCCCAAGAGGGCCCCAAGACGGCCCCAAGAGGGGACCACGAACCGAACATTCGATATTTGTTCCCCGAGAAGCCCCCCAGAGGCCCGAAGAGGCGCCCAAGACGCGCCAAGAGGCCTCCAAGAGGCCCAACAGATACCCCACGAGGCCCCAAGGCCCCCAAGAGGCGCCCAAACCGCCTCGAAGAGGCCCCTAGAGGCTCCCCACGACACCCCAACACATATATGATACCAGAGAAAAAACCCAATCATAATCTTAAGGGCTATAGGGCTACAGGGCTATATGGGCTCTTGGGCGCTATGTGGGCTATATGGGTTGTAGGGTTATAGTGCTATAGGGCTATATACTAGAGCGATAGGGATATAGGGCTATACGGCTATAGGGCTACAGGGCACCGGGCACCCGGGCACCTGGCACCCGGCACCCGGGCACCCACCCGGGCACCCGTCACCCGGGCACCCGTGCACCCGGGCACCCGGGCCCGGCCACCGAATCGGCGGCGAACTTGGGCACCCAGGCACCCGGGCACCCGGGCCCAGCCACCGAATCGGCGGCAAACCCGGGCACCCGGGCACCCGGGCACCCAGGCCCGGCCACCGAATCGGCGGCATACCTCACCTACCCTTAAATCCGCTAGGAGACGCGACTCTGATACACCCCATTCTGATAGAGAGGGGACCGGCGGCAGGGGGCGAAGCCCTTACGGATAGTTCGTCCCGAGCTGTTTTGTTGACGGTCCGGATGCCCGGCGAGGGTCCCCAGAGGCCTACAATTGTCAAAAATTTCCCGACGCGATGATTTGTCACCATGCGAACATGTCTTGGAAGGGGACACCACAATATCCTTGGATTTGTTCCAGAGTGCGTCCTGGCCAGACTTCCAGGGCGGAGACAAAGAGCCCGGCCACCAACAAATGGGAAAAGCTTGAATTCGATCCGCGACCCTCGAACCTCGCGCACGTCTTGGAAAGGCTCCTCCTCCGCCTCCTCCTCCTCCACCTCCTCCTCCTCCTCCTCCTCCTCCTCCTCCTCCTCCTCCTCCTCTCCTCCTCCTCCTCCTCCTCCTCCTCCTCCTCCACCTCCACCTCCACCTCCTCCTCCTCCTCCCTCCTCCTCCTCCTCCTCCTCCTCCTCCTCCTCCTCCACCTCCTCCTCCTCTTCCACCTCCTCTCTCCTCCCTCCTCCTCCTCCTCCTCCACCTCTTCCACCTCCTCCTCCTCCCTCCTCCTCCTCCTCCTCCTCCTCCTCCTCCTCCTCCTCCGCTTCCTCCTCAGCGAGGGGGGCGGGGGGGGAGCCTCCCGCCGCCCCCTCGCCCCGCGGGCCCCCGCCCGGGGCTGGGGCGCGCCCCCTCCCCACGAGGCAGTCGGCGGAGAGGGCCGCCCTCACCCTGCACGGCGTCGACAGCCGGACCGAGGCGGGGCCCGCGCTGGTCGTCGTCGTCCTCGTCCTCGTCGTCGTCGTCGTCGTCTTCGTCGTCGTCCTCGTCTTCGTCGTCGTCTTCGTCCTCGTCGTCGTCCTCGTCGTCGTCCTCGTCGTCGTCCTCGTCGTCCTCGCCCTCGTAGTCGTCCTCGTCCTCGTCCTCGTCGACGTCGACGTCGACGACGCGTCGGTCGGGCATTCACAGGACGCCCCCCCAGACAAGCCGACTGAGGAAGTCTGCACGGGCATGCTTACTCGATATTGACTTTCGAGTGTGCTGGTGCAGTCCCCAGTCGGTTTCGCCAACCTGCGTGCGTTGCGTCGGGTACAGGTGGTTGCTTTTGGACGTCGAGCAGCTACCCCGCCAGGGCGTACTCGGAATGCAATGCCGTGTTTACGTGGATTATCCCTAGCAGTTTTCGCTGAAAACCGTCTTACCACAAGGAGGTCCTGTTCCCCCTCCGACTGGGGGGGTGCATCTCAGTACTCCGGGGCAGCGTTGGGGAGAGGATGGGCTCGGGGGAGTTTTCGACATGTTAAGCAAGTTGTCCGGAGCTGTTCGGCAACTTTCGAAGCACCAGGTGTCAGGAGATCGCAAACATGGATCAAGGGGGCGTGGATTAGCGAAGGGTCCCGTTTCCATGGGAAATCGCTGATTTCCGCCGCCGAACGAGACGGCACCAGCCGCATTTCGGGGAGGGTACCTCCCCCGATCCACGGATTTGGCGACCGTGCGCCAAATCCATGGATCGCTAATCCTTGTTTGCGCGCCCCCGAAGGTGGTTCCCATCAGCTGTATCTTGTCGAGGGTGATCCAGAAGTGCCGACATCGTCCCGAACGATTGTCAGAGAGCCGAGTAATTACCCGAAAATGATTGGGCAACCGCTAGGGAGGGAAAGCTCAGGGGGGAACCATCGACCCCCAATAGGCCATTCGTCGCCGGTAGGGGCAAGACGGCCCTCCCCGCCCAGGAGCGTGCGGTGTTACGATCGAGGGCCCATCTCCGATCTGTCGATGATGCGTCTCCGATTCCGAGTCGATGTTCCCCTCTAGATCGACCAGAAAACACGTGACACCACCCCACCTACGGAGCTCCATGGTGCGCTACGGCCCAATCGGTGGCCGTAGCGCATGCCACGCAGAAGCACACCAGGTGGCGTGGTATACGCCAGGGGCCGCAGGTGGGGTGGTGTCGTCTGTTTTCTGGTCCACCTGAGCTGGTCCCCCGCTGTCGCTTCCCGTTTTCCAGGCGCAGGTGTTCGAGTGGCGTACACCGCCTGTACTTCGCACCCTCCGGCCGCCTGAGGCCCCGCCCGCCCGCGCCCTGTCTCCCCAATTAGTGCTTCGCGCGCCCCGCCTAGCTCTTATCCGGAAGAGGCCCGCTCTCGACCCGCCGACCAAAAAAGTGTTCGAGTGGCGTAGGGCAGGCTCAGACCTGCTCGTGGTGTGAAGAAGTCACGGCGAGATGTTTTTGGGGGACACGGTTTTTGGCCGCAGCGGGCCTTCCTTCGACCCCGTGCCGTTTGCGAAGAACCGGTCTTGGGAAAAGGGTCGGGACTGCCCGAGGCCTCGTATTGAAAAGTGGGTGGCGCTGGATGCCCGGGGGGAAGGTCCTCTATTTTCTGTTTGCCGCGGCCGCGCGGCATCGCCAGCAGCAAAGCTGGGCTGCCGCATGCCCTCCAGCCTCGAAGCTTTTCCCCCTTTTCTCCCCGTTCCGCCCTTGAGTTGGGGCCCCGCGAGGGCCGAGGCTTCTGCGCTACGCAGTCCCAGCCCCTCCCCCTCCCCCTGCTGCTGCCTGCTGGCTCTCCTCCACCCTCGCATCATCATGGTACCCATGCTGACCCGTAAGAGAACGAGCATGTGGATCTACGCTGTGGCGGCGTGAGCCTTTTCAGCGCAGCTCGAGGCGGCTCTGTTCGAGCGCTGCCTGCTGCTGCAGACGGCGCAGAAAAAAGAACAGCGCAGATGGATGGCGTGCGCCTCCGCGCGTGGCTGAGCCCACGGGAACGGTAGTCACAACGCCTTGCGTCCACCAACGCCTGCGCCACTGGGCGGGCCCCCGCCCACGGCCAGAGGCCGCGTCTTGTTCGGAGGGCTCCCGCTCATCGGGGGGGGGGGGCAGCGGTCGCCCCTGCCAGCCCCTGCGTGGAGCACGGGGCGCGCTGCGCCGCCCGGGCCGAGATCCGGGAGGCGCGGGGCGGGGAGGCCGCGGGCTGCGCACGGGCAGCCCCCCCCCCCCCCCCCCGCCGCTTCTGAAGCGGCGCCCCACGAGCAGTCGTCTATCAATGGTTTCCCGCAATTCCAAACTATGGGAAACCCATAGGTCGCCAATTCCTTAGGGGTTTCTGGCGACATATGGGCTTCCCATAATTCGCAGGCCGAAGGGCGGCCCACGGGAGCCGTAAGGCCGCCAAAGACAGTCCCAAGCTGGCCCATTGTGGCCCCACGACCGCCCAAGAGCGATCGGGGGTGGACAGAACCCTCAACAGCGACGCGTCGACTAGTGAATCTTCCGTTGTCGGTTCTCGAGAGGGCACCGTGGTCGCTAGTTTCCAGGTCGTCCTCACGAAACCACGCTTTACGAAAGGGGGGTCTGTCCATCCCCGACCGGGGCGTTCCGCGCTCCGGGGGTTGGCGCGTTGAGGCCAGCCAGCAGACCCGTCGGAGGCCTGGCGAGGCCAGCCGCGACTGCCTGGCGGGGGGGGGGGGCGTCTGTGCGCAGCCCGGAGCCTTCCCAAAGGATGGTGAGAAGGAGGTGCAGCATGCTACGGGTTGGGTGGACCTGCAGGGATCGGGAGGTCCGTGGTGGGGCCCAGCTCCCCGGAGCGATGGTTTATGGTCGGAGCGATGTGGGGGCACAGTGTGGTCGACGTGGAACGGGGCGCGGACTGGCCGACGGTGCACCTGCGCCGCGGGGAGAGAAGGAGGGCGGCCACAGAAGGAGGCAACGGCGGGCAGCCACGCTCTCGGTTCCCCAGAACACGAGATCGTCGACGGTGTCCCTTCGAGCTGCCCACTGCCCGCAGCATCTGTCGCTGACTGCGTGCTTGGAAGTCGTGCCTTTCTTGGGCTTCCCAGAGATTCTCCAGATTTGGTGTGGGTTTCTACAATTTCTGGCTAGTTGTGCAGCGCCGTCGAGGCCCTTCTGAAGTCCTGATGGTGTTCGGGTGCTCCCGTGGGGCCTCCCGTGACAGCGCTGCAATGCGGCATGTGGAGGATCGTCACGAATGGCGTAATTGTATTATACGAAATGACATGGTTTCCGCTACAGGCGCAGCGACATAAGTCTTCGGTGACTGACTGCGCTTGGGGGCGCATAGCTGGTCACTCTCTGGCTGTCTCAATTTTTGAGCAGCTCCAGCCGAGAGCCATCGACTCGGGGGAGGAGCTCACCTGCAGCAATGTGTTCTCGCGGCGCTCCGCGCCGAAGGGCCACTCGACTGGTGACTCGCGGAGGTCGCTTGATCACCGCTGTTGTTCGCGCGAGGCGCCATGCCGGGTGCCCATGAACAATTGGTGGTGTTCGGTGTGCGGCGGCAAACGATGTCTTGGCGTTCAGGTTGGAATGCAGTGGGGACCCATGCCAAGAAACACCCTGCTTGTATCCAGGGTGCCCTGTGGAAGGCGTGACGTTCCGACACCAAAAATCAATGGACGTCCTGGGGTCTCAGGGTTGGGTTTCTTGTCGAAGGTTTCTTGTGGTCGGGCCCCCACTGTATGCCTCAGTTTGTGGATCGGCGGCGCGCTGAGGAAGTCCGTAAGAGGGGATAGTGCATCTCAGGAGGCGGCGGGGCTTCGTAGAAGCTTTCCTGCCTTCAGAGAAGCCGTCTGTGTCTTCGGCGCAGGCTCGATGATCTTCAGGATGTGTGTTAGTCCAATGTATGTTTACCCCGTTCAGCCCAACCAGTCGATCATCATATCCCCTCCGTCGTAATGAAGGGCCTCAGTGGGCAAACACACGTTGGCGCGAACACACGCTCTGAGGATCATCGACAGAAGCTTTCCGGCCTTCAGAGAAGCCGTCTGTGTCTTCGGAGGAGGCTCGGAGAGTTTTCCAGAAGGCTGATGGCCTTCTGAGCTTTCTGCGGAAGCCCGGCCCCTCTGCCTGTTCCCCTCGGGCGCGCCGCGGAGTAACAGGGGGCAAGACATGCATGGAGACCTGGCAGGGAGAGGGAGGCTTATGTGCTGAATGGCACTGATTGGTGTCATGGTCACATATACATATATTATTCGTCTGCATGCTCGTGCGTGTCGCTTGCAGACTGAAGACGTGTCTGTAGACATTCACCGTTTGCTTTGTCCGAGTCCCATGTCCTCCTCGGCAGCGAGGGCCCATCCTTGTGCTGCACATGCATTTGCAGATTGGCCGGCTCAGGCCGAAAAGCGCGCGGTCAACAAGCGACCACCTACGGATCGGGAGAAGTTTGATGTTAAGATGGTCTTGGGCCGCTATGTGCTGCTCGGGATATGGTTGCCGATCTCCACAGTTGGCAGTGCCAGGTGGACGGTGATACAGTATACTTTGTGCAGCGCCCGTTGTCTGAATAGAAGTCTGTTTCGATTTGCAAGTTTCAGCAAGGGATCAACGAGCATTCACGAGCAAGGTGGCACGTGCATCTTTCGGTCGGCGTCGAAACCGAAGCACAGGACGGTAGTTGAGGGGCAAGTGCTACGAAAGAGCGCGCTCGTGGAGACGGAACAATCAAACGGGGGACGCCAGCTTTAAGGTTCACCCCTTCAAAAAGGGTTGAGAGCTTCCGAAGCACACCCCCCCTCCCCTCTTCAGTTGGTGGCCTCCTGGCTAAGTGGTGGTGGCTTGCAAGCCGACCCCCTCCCCCTCCCTTTTTTGCAGCCGGGGGTAACGCCTGGGCTCCCCTTTGCAGGAGGGGGGGCTTTGGAAGTACCCCTTTCCCCCATTCCAAAGGATGGGGGGCATTCCGAAGCTACCCCGTTGAGGTAGGCCCGCTTTTTGGGCGATCCTGAGCCTGTCCTGGAGGTCCTGACGGCCGCGCCCAGGAGAACAGACATCTCTGACGCGATTTTCCGGGGCGTTCCCCGAGCACTCTTCGTCCGACGACCCCCTGGGGGCCGCCCCGCGTGCGCGAGCTGCTAATATACAGCCTTTCTTCGGGGGCGGAAAAGAGGGGGGTGATGACTAGGGGGTGTGGATATCATGGCGGGGGGCATGATATTTCCCCAGATTTCATGGCGCCTCTTCTCATTTCATTACGTTCCTGGCCCCCCCGCTGGGCCGCGCACATGCCGCCGGTCATGATTTGCACCCCCCCCTCTTGGACACCCCCTCTTGGCCGCTCCCGATCTCTGAACCTCGCACCAGAGATCCACCGCGCCTTTGGCTCGGTGGGCTCGTTTTCACTAAATCACGTTTCACTAAAAGGGGTTCTGTCCATCCCCGAATACACAACCTCTCTGAACCTCGCACCAGAGATCCTAGTGCACCTCTGGCCTGGTGGGCCGGCGAGTCTCACCCCAGTGTAAATAACGGGGATCAGCCAGAGCGCCCGATTTTGCGGGATCCTGCAGGGCCAGGGTCGCATTGACCCGGGTTCGGGTGTAGGATCCTGCAGGATCTTGCAGGATCCCTTGCATTGACTCGGGTTTGGGTGCAGGATCTTGCAGGATGTTGCAGGATTCTGCAAGGCCTGACTGACCGGGGTCTGGATTGACCCGGGTCAGAAGATCCCCGAACCTGCGCGAATACAGATGGCTCCCGTCCGTGCCCAAGTGCCGGCTCTGGGGGACTCCTGGCGCACCTGGCGTGCTGCCAGCACTCCGCCCACAATGGACAGCCGCATGGGGCGAGGGAGTTTCTGTCCGCCCTGCGGATCCGGAAGGAGGAAGGGAGGGAGGGTGAGTATCGTTCCACAGCTCCCTATCCCCATTCCCATGCACATCTCGATCCCAACCATCCCACCACCCCAGTTGGGGATATGCCCCTCGAAGCCCGAAGGGAACCAGCTTGAATAAGGAACACTTACTTTTCAAAAGGGGCTCGGTCGTTCCTTTGGTTTGCATGCGTTCCGCCACCTTTTTGGCGGCGCGTCCCCCTGGTGTTCCTTGGGACTTCGTAGACTTACTTGGAAAAAAGGGGCTTCGTTCCTTATTTATCGTTCCTTAGGTCAAGCCGAATACTCTATCCCCATCGGGGTGTGGGGGGGGGTAAATCAGCCCGCGGGGCCCAGGCCACGCCAGTGGATATAGGGGATCGGTGAAGCGATGCTCAGAGAGGGGGGGCCTTCGGGCCGCTGGACGTCCAGAGATGGCGGGCGGCCTCCAGGCAGAGGGGAGGGGCATTCAGAGGGGGGCACCCGCCTCCTCCTCCTACTCCTCCTCCTCCGCCTCCTCCTCCTCCTCCTCCTCCTCCTCCTCCTCCTCCTCCTCCTCCGTGGGAGAGGGATGGGGGGGGGCGGGGGCGGGGTGAGCATATTCTTCCCTTGCCATTCTGCTGCGCTCTTCGCCCCCTGGAGGGCCGAGGCCCATTCCACCCAGGCAGAGCTCGAGGAGAGATCTGAGACTGCGGCGGCACTGAGGCGCCGATCGGCCTTCTGTGGGCTACTCAGGAGGGGGAAAAACACACAGACACAAGTAATCGCCGACTCCCAGGAAGATATAGGAAAATACGGGAATTGGGCAGGAAGACAAGAACCTAGAAAATATGGACAAAGTGGGGAATCGTTTTATTTGTGTGTATCTTTGTGTGTGTCCTTGGGCCCCTTGAGCTACGTTGAGGCTCTGGAGCCGACTCAAAAGACTGGTAAAGGATACGAGCCATCACGGATGGGGGGGGGCCTCGGATCAATGACACCCAAAGGGGCGCGGGCAATTACATCCTCGAGCTACTCATCCTCGCTTTGGCCTGGGATCCCTTGGGTGCACCTTTTCATAGGCAGCCCTTTCCATACATCCATACAGACATGTGCCCTGACAGGAAGAAGGATCGACTATGGCCACGGTCTCAACACTCACAGCGGCAATGTTTGATTGATGATGGGCCGATCATGAGTCGTTCTCACGCTGACGCCTGGCCAGGTCCAAAGAAGAAGAAAGCTACGCCCCGGCGAGAAGACTTGCAGGAGGGTAGGCGACGGGGTCCTTCTGTGGCCGAGTGCATCCGCGCAGTATGCTCAGAGAAGGTACCGAGAGGGCTGCCAGGCTCAGGAGGCGCTCGATTTGTGCAGACACATCGTCTGCCTCACGGGGGCAGCCTGAAAGCGCACACACTGTGCACTTCTAATTCTTCGAAAGTTCTTTGATTTTTTGGGGCCAAGATCCTTTCATTTCTAATTGTTCTATCCTGGGCCTCTTCCTGGCCACTAGGGGGCCAGGAACAATTAGAAACGAGCGCAATTTGAAGTATGCACGATTCGAAATGAACGACGTGTAGGTCGAGAGCGTAGAGGGGCATTCGAGCCATACGTCTTGTCCCTTCGACGACAGTGTGCAGGTCTTCCCCTGCATGTGGACGCAGAAACTGGCCCACCGCAAGTGCGGGAAGTTCCTTCACTTGCCGGGTAGGAGGCAGTCCCCTTCCATCTTTGCCATGCTGAGCAAGACCGAGCCAGACCCACGAGCAGCGGGATATATTCACAGTGTTCCGTCTGGCGTGCATGTGTTTTTTTTCATACCTGGTCAAGCATTTGCGGCGACTTCGCCAGCCGCGCCTCAATTCTGGCGCACGTGGAATGAAGTAGTGGCATGATCTTGTTGAGTCTACATGGGTTGTCTACCAGAAGGGCATGATTATGACTGCCCGGGCAGGCGAATATCAGGTATCGTTGATGCAGGATTTCTCGAACACCGTCTCGCGATAGCATTCTAGCACGCGTTGGGTATTGCTTTGACAGAGCACTTCCTTGTGGCGCTACTTGCTCCAACCGCACGGGGTCCAGCGCCGAGGATGATGCTCCCCGCAGTTCCATCTCTAATGCTCCTGCTCCCTCTCCGCTGTTTCCTTCCCCTTCCCCCTGATATGCAGGCTCTTTGCTTGAGCAATTGTTCCTCACATGACACGTGGGGTTATTGCTTTCTCTGGACACCCCGCGCAGGAGCAGGGACAGGAGCCCACACATCATCATCATCATCATCATCATCATCATCAGCATCATCATCATCATCATCATCATCATCATCATCATCATCATCATCATCATCATCATCATCATCGTCATCGTCATCATCATCATCATCATCATCGTCATCGTCATCATCATCGTAATCATCATCATCATCATCATCACCATCATCATCATCACCATCATCATCATCACCAGCAGCAGCATCATCATCACCACCATCATCACCAGTATCGCCATTATCAGTATCAGCATCAGCCTCAACATCAGCATCACTGTCATCGTCACCACCATCACCATCACCATCATCACCACCACCACCACCACTACGATCATCTTCATCATCATCATCACCATCATCATCACAACCCCCCTTCGCCACGCACAAACTCATTAAATTACTCTCACTCATCATCATCCTTATCAGCATCTTTATCGGCACTCATTCCCTCACTCACTCACCCACTCATCATCATCACCATCATCACCGACATCACTCCCACACTCATTCGCACTCACACACACAAACACACTCATACACTCACACAGTCATCCACTCAGACATTCATCGGGTGGATGTCTCAGGCGGGAGCCTCGTCTGTGAGTAAAACATGAGGAAGTCTCAGGCGGAGACCCCTTCCCTATGGGGCCTGCACTTCATTTCAGTAATCGGAGCGGGCCGTTCAAACCTTGTAACTGTCGTCATCTTTGGGCCCCTCACGCCTGAATTTTAGAGATTCCTCAGGCGGGAGCCTCTTTTTGTGAGTGAATCGCGAGGAAGTCTGAGGCGGGATCCCCCTCCTTATGTAGCCCGTATGTCATGTTGCCAACTGCAGCGGGTCACCCAAATCCTGTACGTAATTGTCGTTCTTTTGGACCCTCACGCTTGAATTTGGAAGACACTTCAGGCGGGAACCTCATGTGAGTGAATTGCGAGGAAGTCTCTCGCGGGAGACCCCTTCCTATGGAGCCTGCATTTCATGTTGGCAATCCGAGCGGGTCATTCAAACTCTGTAGCTGTCATCATTATTGGGCCCTTCACGCCTGAATCTTGGCGAAACCGCAGGGGGGAACCTCATTCTTGAGTGAATCGCGAGGAAGTCTCAGGAATGGATGGGACCCGCGCCGCAGATTGGCACTCCGAGCGGGTCATGCGAAACCTGGACCCGTGGCCAATTTTGAGTTCCCGTGTCAGGCTTGCATATTGAGGAGTCTTGGGCGGGAGCCTCCTCCGTGACTGAGTCGCGAGGAAATCTCGACCGGGAGCCCCCTCGCTATAGAGCCCAAATCTCCATGTCAGAATCGGAGCGAGATCTCGGGATCTCGTAGCTGTCGTCACTGTTGGGCTCAGGAACGGAGGGGTGATGCGCGGCCTCGCGAGCCCATCCAGACGGGGTCGCCTTTGTGTTCTTCAGAGGGCCGCTCGCCCGGCTGAGCCCAGTCTCCCGACGCGGCGATGGCGTCACCATCGGCTGCGCCACGGACGAGGACGCTGGCCGCACGTGCGTGCCGCACGAGCAGCGGTGGCTGCACCTCTACGTCATGTTCTCCCACGCCACGCGCATGCGGAACATGCTGATGCTGCGGCCGCCCACGCAAGTTCCTGGAATGCGGGCCGCCAGAGTCCCCGCGGAAGGCGCCCGGGAAGTCCGACGAGATAGCGGACACTCCCAGAAGCGAGGCGGAGCAGCTCGCTACACGGCTGGGACTCGCGCCGCCCCGCGCTTGAGCGCGGCCGCGCCCACTTCGAGACCCGCGGGGTTGCCCCGGCGGCCTGGCCAACGGGGTTGTCCCGACGGCCCGCCCCCGCGCCCCAGCGGTTTGCAGGGTTGCCCCAAAGGCATGGCCCGCAGGATTGCCCCAAAGGCTTCGCGATTCTGCTGTCGGCGAACGCGCGCGCGCTGGCCGAGGCGGCGACGGCGCCGAGGGAAATCGATTTGTCTGCCCCGACCAAAGGGGGAGGGCAGGTGCGCGTGGAAAGGAATCCGGAGGAAAATGCGGAGGGGAGAAGGGGCACGGGGAGGGCGATGATGAGGAGGAGGTGGAAAAGGAGGAGGATCAATTGAAAGAGGGGGAGAGGGCAGAGCGAAGGGCGAGAGGAGGGCGTCCGCCAGGGCGAGGAGAAAAGGGCTATGGTCAAGCTGAGCATATTCTCGTGGGGGGCCTTACCGTCGGAGTAACGTGAGAAGGATGTGGGCCTCCTTGGGTGCGCTCTCTTGACGCCCCTTGCCCGTCCTGGCCCGCTATGGCGGCCATGATGGGCCATCGTGCGACCATCGACGGTGCAGACGGGTCCATACTAGGTTGCCTTGGGCCGTCATGATCGGACGTCGGGCTGTCTTGGGGCTATATTGAATAGTTTCGGGAACCATCGCGGCCATCCCGGAGCCATTTTGGGAGACAGTCAGCCCGCATGGTATGGATGAACGACATTCCATGGTTACCCTTGCATCGTTGCCCGCAGGCCCAGCGTTAACGACTTTCGCTGGCCAGCCCCGTTCGGATGAAAACACATGGCTCCCGAAAGTCCTTGCATACATAGTTCGTTTGTTTCTTACATGGACAGATTCGTCATCGCCGTCATCAGCATCATCCGTTTAATCATATGCATCATCATCCGCATCACCATCGTCACCATCTTTTTTTTAAACCAAAACAGCGTCACCATCATTACCCACATATCGTAACCATCATCAGCATCAGCACCAACATCGCCACCGTCACCATCATCACCATCACCACCACCATCATAATCATCATCAACACAATTCGTATCCCCACCACCTACATCATCATTGGCATCACCGCGGGTTGTTTTGTTGACAAAGGCACCGTCATGTTCGATGAAGGTGATGCGGATGATGATGGTGATGATGATGACGTTGACGATGACGATGTCGACATCAACATCGACATCGGCATCGCCACCGTCGTCGCGTCTCGAGAAAAAAACAAAGTTCCTCGCCCCGAAGCGCGCCGTGCGGCCGCTACCGGGGGGGGGGGGCGGCCCCGCCGTGTGCGGGGTGGGAGGCTCGCGCTGTCCCCGCTGCCCAGCTCGTGGATCGATCAGGACATACAGGAGCCGCCCACGCGCGGCATCGGAGAGGGAGCGGGGGAGAAGCGGGGATAGGGAGAGAAAGAGAGAGAGGGTGTGTGATAGTGAGAGAGAAGGAGACACATAAAGACAATACAGCCAACCATATATACATCTATATATATACACAGAGAGAAGGAGAGAAAACGAGGAAGAAAGAGGGAGCGAAAGAGAGAAACGAAGAACACAAAAACGATAAACAGAGAGAGAGAGAGAGAGATGAAGTGAAAAAGGGGAAGAGGGAGGGAGTGATGGGATGAGGGGGAGAGGGAGTGGCGGGAGAGGGATAGAGAGATAGACAGCGAGCGATAAATAAAGAGAGGGAGTGAATGGGGATAGAGGGAGAGATGGAGCGAGGGGGAGGGGAAGGGGGGGAGGGAGAAAGTTAGGTAGAGGAAGAAAGAGAGAGAGAGAGAGAGAAAGAGGGGAAAATGGTGATGAGGAGGAGGAGGCGGGGGAGGACGGGGGGGAGGAATAGGACGGGGGAGGAGTGTGAAAGGAAGACTGGTAGGAGGAGCAGGAGCAGGAGGATCAGGATGAGGTGCAACAGGAGGACCCGCGTCTGGCGAAGCCTGTCTACAAGGAAGCATGTTGCGAGGCGACCAGCAGACTGAGCCTGGAGGAGAAACGGGATTGAGAAGGTGACTCTTCGGGTCCTCGAGGCCTAATAGCTTGCCTGAGGCAGAAAGAATGGAGGAGGGGTGCGGGAAGTGGAAGGCTGAGGGTTATAGGGTCGCCAGGAGTTGAAGGGTCATGAACCAAAGGGCGAGGACTGAGACGGCGGAGAGAAACAGCCCCGGAGCGATGGAAATACAGCGTCTCGCGCCCGACCATGGGGGCTCCCCGCGCTCCGCAGCGTTCGCAGCGCATCTGGAACGCAAGGCAGCCAGCCTTTCTGAGGGTGAGCTCCGCTCCCAACACACCCTACGGTCGGGTGCCTCGTCTTAGCGTGTCGCGCCGCCTGTTCTGGCCCACTGCGCTTCGGTGCGACACGCTATCCACGTCCCCGACCCCGAGCGTCAATGTCCAAAGTATTTCGAATCAGTGCTTGCGCTGAAGGGGTCATAGCGTATATTGAAAGATTAGGCGAAAGTTTCCCGCCGAATTTCATGGCCGGCTGGGTTCCCGGGTTCCCGGTTCCGGGTTTCCAGGTTCCTAGTTATTGGTTCCGGGCCGATGTCGGTGGGTTCTGGGTTCCCGGGTTCTTGGTCGATCTCCTTATCGATCTCTTTATCGATCCCACGATTCATTACCGATCTCATGATCAGTCTAACTATTCATCTCACTCAATCGATCTCACCATCGATCTCATCAAACTATCCACTGTTTGGGCCTTTTCTCTGGTGTAATTCGAAGCCCTACCGTCCCGCGGAGCGGAACGACACGCTTGCCAGCTTGCAGGGCACAGCGTGTCGCCGGGGCCAAAGCCGCGACGCGCTGAGCAATAGTTCCGCCCGCAGTCTTGCTAGAACGTTTGGTCGTCCAGCCGGAAGCGCGCAGGAGATGTGCAACGAGTACGGCGGCGTGCACAGCGTCGAGTCCGACGGCCCGTGCCGCTTCGCCGTGGCCTCGGGGATCGCTGGCTGTTCGGCACGGCACCTCTGGCCACCCCGCCCATGGTGGAGCCTCTTCCTTTTGTCGCTGTTCTCTCCTCTCGGAGGTCCAGGAGCTTCCTAAACATCAGGAGAGGACAAAACACACAGACACAATTCATCCTCGACTCCCCAGAAAATATGGGAAAATATGGGAAGTGGGGGGGAAGACAGAAACCCAGAAAATATGGGAAAATATGGGGAATGTTTTTATTTGTGTGTATTTTTTTGTGTGTCCTGGGGCCCCTTCAAAACATGAACATTCGGAGGTCTTGGACTGGCGCTGGGGCCCCTTTTGCCGGCGCCGCCCCCGTCGCGCTCTGCGCGCCAGGGAGGGGGGCCCAGCGCCGGGCCAAGAAGCCTGTGCGGACCACCGACGGTTTGGGCGTATACCATGTGCTGTTCCTCCACCATGGCCGTCCTCCTAGGTGGGCTCGCACACGTCGGTGGTCGAGGCTCTTGCAAAGTTGGCGCTCGCCAGTGTCCGCAAGTTCGCAGGCGTCCTGGCCATCGGGTTTTGAAGGGGTTTGTCCGCTGCGAGATCTGCTGGTCTCTGAGACCTGCATGCGGGGGTAAGTCGAAGTTGGAACCTTCTGTCTAATTGTTCTGCCGGCATGCGCACATGACCGACCAGGTGCGAAATGTTTGTCAGGTGCGCCAATAGCTCCAAGCTCGACCACTGTGCAGTGCCCGCGATGTGTGCCATGCGCGCCGTGTACGCCAGCTGCGCGTTGCGTCAAGTTGGACCTGCCAGGCTTCACAATCTTGGAGCACCTGGCAAATTTGTCTCACCTGGTCGATATCGTGCGCGTGCGCATATCGAAAATGCAACTCTGTAGCAGGCACACGATGAACGCAACGTGATCGCATGTAACCAAACGCAGCGAACATCATTCGGCACAGAAATATCACATCTGCATTTCCAAGACGTGTTGAATGCACGCTGGTGGCCACTATGGCTTCTATATTCTCTCAATGAAAGTCCACCGCGCTTGTGCTGCAGAGTCCACGCTGCCTGCTTCGGTGGCACTCCCAGGGGGGGAGGCAGAGGGAGCCGGCCTTGTCAGAAGGCCCAGACAGCCTCTGGCCTTCCGAGGAGCTTCCTGGGCCTTCTGCGAAGCCGCAGAGGGCATCTCGGAAAGGCAGGACGGCGTGTGAGAAACCCGGCCACCTGGTGAGAAGGCCTCCCCCCCTCGCACATCCCCTTCTGGGCGCACCGCGGACTGCCGCAGCGGCAGCGTGGGCACTCTCGGCGCCGGCGGCGTGCTCGCCTCGGTGGCCCTCGTCGAGGCGGCCGCCCTTCGCACCCACCACTCGACCGGAGGAGGAGGAGGAGGAGGAGGAGGAGGAGGAGGAGGAGGAGGAGGAGGAGGAGGAGGAGGAGGAGGAGGAGGAGGGAGGAGGGAGGGAGGGAGGGAGGGAGGGAGGGAGGGAGGGAGGGAGGGCGCTGAGACGAGCATGAGCGCGGACACCCACGTTTGCGTTGCACCTTCGGGGGGCCTCGCCTGCCCCCCCAAATGCGTGTCTTTTCTGGTGCCCGACGCGGGCTCGGTGCAGACTCGACGTGGATGTGGCGTGGGTTCCACGTGGATTCGGCACCGATTCGACACGGATCCGACGAGTCCGACACGGATCCGGCACGGATTCGACGCGGATAGGGCCGCGGTTGGACAGACAAGGTTCCCCGAGGATGCAACAGAACGTTGAGGACAGGCGATTTTATCTGATTATTCGCAGGCGTTCCCCTCCGCATGCCTCGTCCTTCTTCTAGAATCGCGTTGGTGAAACACCAGCGCTGGAGCAAGCAAGCCCTGGGAGCAGAGGCTCCTCCTCCTCCTCCTCCTCCTCCTCCTCCTCCTCCTCTTCCTCCCTCTCTTCGAACTTCATCTCCTCCTCCTCCTCCTCCTCCTCCTCCTCCTGTGCGCCGCCATCCCTCCCTCTCGCTCTCCGTGCCCCGCGCCCGCGTCGGCGGCGCGGCCTTCGGCTTCGGCGCGAGGGGAGGCAGCGGCACGTGCGGCGGCGCTGCCGACTCTACACAGGAGGGAGGCCGTCAACCGTGGACAGCTCTTGTTGTTGGCAATACTGATGTCCATATCCACTGCAGTATGGAGTTTCGGGCTCCCTTCCCAAGAAACCCGAGGCGCACTGGATATGGATAAATTTGCGTCCTAGAGGCTCGATTTTTATCCATATCCAGTGCGCCTCGGCCTTGTGGCGCCGCTTCCAAAAAAGTCCAAGAGGCACTGGATATGGACATGAATCTTGCCCGCACTTGTCTCTGGACAGAAGGCTTAAGTTCACCACCCACCAAACCACCTGCAAATCCAACCCGGAGGCCCCGATTTGCCCTCTATGATCAGTTGGGGGGGGGGTCGGAGGACATCGAACAAACGCAAAAGAAGCCCGTACCCCCCCCAAGCCGAAGTTCGGGTCTTCGGGTTGGGTTAGGGTGGTCTGGTGGGTAGTCATAAGTCGGGCATGTCCCTCTACAGGAAGAACATTAAAACATAGTAAACAAATTAGTCTGGGGACGATCTTTCTACTATATTTGAGCCCGGTTGGCCATTTTTTGAGTATTGTTAATTCTTCGTCCAAAATCAGCTTGTAGGGGGGCATGCCCGACCTAGAAGTAGGCCGGTCAGATAGCAAATCGTTTTGCCATCAGCGGCCCCAGGGAAATGTCTTGTCGCCCGAAGGCCCCGTGGGATTCATGGATGGAAGCTCTGGGGCGCCTTTTGGACCCTCGCAAATCGACGAACACTGTGCCCCAATCTTTCTTGTGGCAACATGTCTTACCGTACGGGATGACTGAAGCGGCAACCTGCCTGGCGGTGGGCAAGGAGTGAGACGATCGGGGCTGGAAAGCCCTGCGAAAGTGCAAAGACGCTGGCTTGTCCGCAGTAGTGAAATTGACTTGAAGGTTTTCGCCACTCAGTCAGACAACAATCACTTAGCACAACTTCTGAAGGAGTTCAAACATGTTGCCTCTTCGGCACAGCTCGTGGTGCCATCTTCGAGCCTCTTGTGACCTCTTTCGGCTGCACTGGGCCATCGCGGCCTATCTTGAGCCTTCTTGGTGGCCCGCGGCCGTGCCACCATTCTGTTATGCGTTTCGTTTTCGGCTGCTCGGGGGCCGCTGTTTTGTTCACCCGCTGTTTTGTTCCAGAACGGCCCGCGCGACGCCGGCCAGCGTTTTCGCTCAAACTTCGTTTTGAAACGAAAACGAAACATGAACAGAAAATACTGTTCAGGTTGAGTCCTGCCTTCTTGGGTACCTCGGATAGCACTTGTGGGCTGTGCAGGGGCAGAGCGGATCGGTCCTGGGCAGCGCCAGTTCTGTGGCCCTGGAAGAGTCTCCAAGGTCCCGGGGGCCCCTGGCGAGCTCTTAGGGCCCTCCCTCGAACGAGATTTGGGAGTACTGGGGAGGGGCAACAAAGAGGAGGCATTATCACCTCCTCAGTATTGGATTCTCCCAGAGGAGGAATACTGGAGATACTCCACTATTCCTCCCCAGTGCTGGAGAGGGGCAACAAAGAGGAGCACGAATCCTGAGATGCGTGAGAGGAGGGGGGGCAGACACGCAGCTCACGTGCATTCTCACCCCTGGCAAGCGTGGGTCGGCGGGCAGGCAGGCAGTGAGGTGGTTCGCGTTGTGACTGCGCTCGCCTTCCAAGATATCCTCACTGCGCCGGGAGCTCATATTCGTTTGGGCCAGTGGACCACATCGCACTGCGATGATCGGCAAGGCTCGCCACAAGGAGTGCATGTGGCCTCGACCGTGGCAAGCCAGCTGATGTGTACACGGTGGGCCTGAATTGGTGCTGGCCTGGCAGGCTGTCTATGCGCAGCGGTCGCACGGCCAGTGCGTTTGTATTTTTCGGCCGGATGCACGGTGTCGCCAATGAGGTCGTGACGTTTGCTTCACCGGGGGCTGCCGAGAATGCGGCGAACTCGCTGTCAGGCCTGGCTCTATTTCCACTTTTGCAGTGCACTGTTGGCGCATGTGTTGTTTCACGTTGTGTTGTAGCCCACATGTTTCATCGTCATACTTCTTGTCGCATTTTCTTCAGGGCATCGTTTGCGGTTCCGTGAGATTCAGGTACGGGGAAAGCGTTGAAGGAACCGAGGGTGGCATCTTTCAATGTTTGGCAAGCCAGTCAGTTTCTCATCAAGTCCCCATGCAGAGCACCCCATTCAAGCCATCTCGAAGTCGGGAGCATCAAAGTACTTGTAATTTGGCAGGCTTCAGTTCTTTCGCAGATTGCTGAACGATTCGGGCAGCCGTACCCTCCCCCTTACCCATCGAGTCGTCTCTTTAGGCATGCCAGGTCTCAGTCAGTGTGCGTTGGTAGCTTCTGACTTTGCGTGTATGTTGTGTCACACTATTGTTGGCACACCTTATATCATCCCTTGGTGCCGATGGGTTGGGTACGTCGCCGGGCAATTTTGTCTGTGACCTTTCTGCGCGGATTGAGGATTATCGCTGGAGGATGGCACTGGCTCTGTGTCAAGATTGCAGTGCGAGCTGTTGCCACAGGACTGGGGGACGGCCGCTACACAGGGAATAGAAGGGACGGGCGTGGAATTGAGCAGGTAGCGAACCAGAGTGTATTACACAAGCGAGGGTAAACATGATAAGAACCAGCTTTTGGCATGTGATCGTTTTTTATTCATTGTTTTGCCGATCGGCGCGGGCCCTCGCACCCCTCCTCCCCCCCTCCCCCCGTGAAGTGGATCTTGGCTGCTTTTTGACATCGGTTTCGAGCGGGTGGAGTCTCCCCCAGAGGACGCACGGTCCGAAACAGTTGCACGAAGCGGAGGTCCGGAGCCAGACCCCCCCCCCCTTCCGCCCAATGTCGAAACGCCGAAAAAAAAACGCTCACCATGAGTCGATGCATTGTTGGCGGAGCAGCAGCCCTTCTGGGAGAGTTTGAATTCGATGCTCGGAGTTCTGGAATGGCCAGCCCAGTCGTTATAGGCTCAGCTCGATCGGCCGTGCGGATCGCACGTGCTCGTGCTGAGTACATGGCACTCGGTACGCCGAGAGTAACAGAGGTACACGATTCCTTGTTTGAGTCGACCAATACATGAAGCCATGCATGGGGCAGTGGGAACGGAAGGCGGGATCTGCCCAAAACAGTGCAGGCACTTAGGGTCCCTTCCTTGTTTTCTGAGGAGCTGGACCTGCGCGTCGGTCTGGTTCAGGAGGGGAAAAAACACACACAGACACAATGATTCGTCGACTCCCAGGAAATATGCGAACATATGGGAAGTGGGAGGAAGACAGAAACCCAGAACATATATGAAAATATGGGGAATCTTTTTTATGTGTGTGTATTTATTGGTGTGTTTGTGGGCCCCTTCACTGGTGGCCATTCGGCGGCCGTCGCCGCCGCGTCGCGGCCCCGTCGCCCGCCCGTCGTCTGGACCTTCGCGTCGGTCTGGCGGCTATGTGGTCGCCGTGGCCGCCCCGTCGCGCGCTTGTCGCCGCCCGTCGTCTCGGCCGAGGGCGTCGGTCTGGCGGCTGCGTGGTCGCTGTCGCCGCCCCGTCGCCTCGTCGCCGCTCGCTGTCGGGATGTGCATCCTTTCAACATGGAGGGGCCCACAAACACACAAATAAATACACACAAATGAAAATAGTCTCCATATGTTCCCATATATTCTGGGTTTTTGTCTTCCCCCTACTTCCCATATTTTCCCATATTTTCTGGGAATCGACGATTCATTGTGTCCGTGTGTTTTTTGTTCTCCTCCTGACAAAAGGAGAACCGTGATCAACCTCCCCACGCCCCAGGGTTTCACGGGAGACTTTTTCGTATGGTAATTTACATGTGGGTCTGCCCCATCGTCCATCTTGCATATGGAGTCGTGCTATCCCAGCCAGGCTGAAGTTCGACCCTCACCCCTTTCATCCTCTTGCAACAATTACTACGTGCGCACATTGGTTTATAGCAAATAACCAGCTTTCAAGAACCCCTTGCAACATATATGACAAAGTGCGCACGCGCGCGTCGTCGCGCGCGCATGCCGATAGCCTGCAAACACCGTAGGCTTCGTAAGGAATTCAAAATCAAGAGTCAGGAACACGTATACAAACGCGTTGTTTCGCAGCAAGGGTCTTCAAAACCAATTGCGCCCGCGTCCTGGTGATTCTTAAGAAAACCGTCGGTTGATCAACATTTTAAAATCATGCTACCAATCGGGCATCTCGCGCGCGCATGTCGAAATCTTTCGAAAGCCCTTGCGCGCGGCCTGTCGCAAAAATCCCTTGCAACACATGGGACTACGTGCGCACGCGCGCGTCGTCGCGCGCGCATGCCGAAATCCTTCAGACACCGTAGGCTTCGTAAGGCAAGTCGAGGGCCAGGAACACGTGACAACACACTGTTCCGCAACAAGGGCTTCCAAGAAAAACCTGCGCCCGCGCCCTGGCGAATCAAAACTGTCGTAACGTGCGACCAAACGACATCTCGCGCGCGTATTTCGAAACCGTTCGAAAGCTTTTGTTCGCGTGCTGTCGCAAGAGTCCCTTGCAACAAATGGCGTGTACGTGCACGTGTGCGTGTGTGTGTGTGTAGGTGTGTGTACGTGCGTGCGTGCGTGCGTGCGTGCGTGCGTGCATGCGTGTATGCGTGTGTGGTTGTGTGTGTGTGTCTGTGTGGCTGTGCGTTCATGCGTGCGTGCGTGCGTGCGTGCGCGCGCTCGTGTGCGTGCGTGTGCGTGTGCGTGTGCGTGCGTGCGTGCGTGCGTGCGTGTGTGTGTGTGTGTTGCCAAGGGTGGGCCGCATGCTTCAAGTAGTCCTCGCCTGCCGTCTCCTCCTCACGCTTCCCGTGTCCCCGCGCTGACCCTCGAAAGCTTGGTGCCCCCCACTCGAAGCAGCAGAAGTCAAACCGGGATCCAACACGGTAACAAGCAGGCAGACATTTCCGAAGCAGGTGGCATGAAGGGATGATGTGCCGCCTCGAGCGGTTGCTTGCGAACCGACCTCTGCGTTCGGACCTGCCCATCGGTCGTTGTAAGTCAGAGTGAGGGGGCCGAACGGTCATTCACTGTCCCTGCACGCGTGGCTGAATAAGGAATTCGTGGTGAGAATTCTGCTTGTTGCGTTGCTGTTGGTGTTTGTTGTCGTCGTCCCACCCGCGACTCAGCACGAGCCACCCGCGACCCACCCAAGACCCACCCCGCGACCCATCCGCGACCCGTCCGCGACCCACCCGCGACCCACCCCGCCACCCACCCTCAAGGGAGGACAAGCCACCCGGACCCGACCATTGACGTTTACTAAAAGGCCTTGGGCGTTGACTTAACAGCCCTGCCCTGTTCGATTCATGTCTTGTGTGCGTTTACTAAGCGGCTTCGTTTGTCGGGGCGATTATTGTGATGCTGATTTTTCTGCCCTTTACACTGACCCAACAGCGACCCACCCGCGACCCATTTGCGACCCACCCGCGACATACCCACTTTTGTTTGAAGAAAAAATCGGCGCCTGCGGCGGGCTCGTTGAAAAATTTGTGAAACTTTGGCGCCTGTGGCGGGCTTCTCCAGAGTCTCGCAAATTGCCGACTTCCCCACCGCCCCCTCACTCTCATCCGCATCTGCGATGTGCTACGTAGGTATTTTGGGAGACCCAGATTCAAATCTATTTGAAGCGCCTTCTTACTTCAATGATCGAGTGGCGTCGCCTTTCCGTCCTCCGTAGGGGGCGGACGGAACCCAATCTATGTTCAACGCCTTTCTGTTTCATGTTTCAATGTGTTGTTTCCCACACATGGGTATGGTTGCATGCCTCCGCATCCTTAAACATTCTCGCCGCTTCACGCAACCCCACCAGCACTATCCAGAAACGATGCCCAGAGGAGTTGCCTCGATCAGGGAAGTGCTCTTGGAGCGTCTCGGGTGCCTCGGGGAGCTTTTCGGGGCCTCTTGGGGGTCTCTCGGGAGCTTCTTGGCAGCATCATGGGCGTCTCTTGGGGCCTCCTGGGGCCTCCTGGGCGCCTCTTGGGGCCCTCTTGAAGCGCTCTTGGGAGCCTTGGGAGCGCTCTTGGGACGATCTTGGAGGACATCAATCAAACAAGAGGGGAGCTTTAATTTCAATCCACGCACCTCCCCAAGAGGCCAACATCAGACACAAACCCTGGTAAAACCAATCATTTTGGTTTCCTCGCCGAGGCCGTTTGGGACGCCCTGACACATCGCGACCGGCCCCGTGCGGGTCCAGGGGAGAGGGTGGGGGAGGGCTCAAGAGTTCCCCTCCCCGCCCGCAAAGCCGTCTCGCTCACTCCCACCAGCCCTCCCAACACATACGCAGCACCCGAGTCTGGCCCGAGCCTCAGCATAGTCAGCAGTCGTCTTTGGATGGGCAGCTACTGGGGGCCAATCCGCCGCCGCCGCCGCTCGCCGCTGCCGCCCGCCGCCGCCGCTGCCGCGCCACCGCCGCCGCCGCCGCCGCTGTCCGCCGCCGCCGCCGCCGCCGGCGCCGCCCGCCGCCGCCGCCGCCGCCGCCGCCGCCGCCGCCCCCCCCCGCTGCCGAATCGCAGCCGCCGCAGCCGCTGCCGCCGCAGTCGCTGCCGCAGTCGCTGCTGCCACCGCCGCAGCCGCCGCAGCCGCTGCCCCCGCCGCAGCCGCCGCCGCCGCGAAGTGTACTCTGTATTGCTTGCTTGGTGGGGGGAGGCCGCATCAGGTTCGCTGCGCAGGCTCCGAATTTGGAGACAGAGTGTGTGTTTGTTTTGTTTTTGCAAGGGATGGTGGGGGCAGAGTGTGTGTTGTATTGTTTTTCCCCAACCCTCGTTGGTTGGGTATTCGTTTTGAATAAGGGACTGTGGTCTCCACCTTCCTTCCTCTCGCCCCCCTCCTGCCTCCTGCCTGCCTCCTCCAAAGCTCGGGTGTTCTCACGACTAGGCAAACTGAAACACGACAAGAGAAGACTGAAACCCGAAAGGCACGGCTTATTCACGACAAGCA
This sequence comes from Prorocentrum cordatum, assembly GCA_963575745.1. Lineage (NCBI taxonomy): Eukaryota > Dinophyceae > Prorocentrales > Prorocentraceae > Prorocentrum > Prorocentrum cordatum. The sequence goes on from CAUYUJ010009835.1 coordinate 403,269, forward strand.
TAACGCAATTTCGCCACCCACATTCGCCGCCCACTTTCGCCACCCACTTTCGCCACCCACATTCGCCGCCCACTTTCGCCACCCACTTTCGCCGCCCGCTTTCGCCACCCACTTTCGCCGCCCACTTTCGCTACCCACTTTCGACACCCACTTTCGCCGCCCACTTTCGCCACCCACTTTCGCCGCCCACTTTCGCCGCCCACTTTCGCCGCCAACTTTCGCCACCCACTTTCGCCGCCCGCTTTCGCCGCCCACTTTCGCCGCCCACTTTCGCCACCCACTTTCGCCGCCCACTTTCGCCGCCCACTTTCGCCACCCACTTTCGCCGCCCACTTTCGCCGCCCACTTTCGCCGCCCACTTTCGCCGCCCACTTTCGCCACCCACTTTCGCCGCCCACTTTCGCCACCCACTTTCGCCACTTTCGCACTTTCGCCACCCACTTTCGCCGCCCACTTTCGCCGCCCACTTTCGCCACGCCACTTTTCGCCGCGCCCACTTTCGCTACCCACTTTCGTTCGCCACCGCACTGTCGTTCGCCACCAACTTTTTCTGGCCACCCACTTTCGTTCGCAACCCGCTTTCGCTCGCCACCCTACTTTCCGCTCGCCACCCACTTTCGTTCGCCACCCACGTTCGTTCGCCACCCACTTTCGTTCGCCACCCACTTTCTCTCGCCACCCAGTTCCGTTCGCCACCCACTTTCGTTCGCCACCCACTTTCGTTCGCCACCCCATTTGGTTCGCCACTCACTTTCGTGGCGAAAGCACTTCCGTTCGCCACCCACTTTCGTTCGTCACCCACGGTCGTTCGCCACCCACTTTCGTTCGCCACCCACTTTCGTTGACTTTCGTTCGCCACCGGCGTTCGTTTGACACCCACTTTCGTTCGCCACCCACTTTCGTTCGACAGCCACTTTCGTTCGCCATCCATTTTTGTTCGCCACCCACTTTCGCCGCCCACTTTCGCCACCCACTTTCGCCACCCACATTCGCCGCCCACTTTCGCCACCCACTTTTGCCGCCCGCTTTCGCCACCCACTTTCGCCGCCCACTTTCGCTACCCACTTTCGACACCCACTTTCGCCGCCCACTTTCGCCACCCACTTTCGCCGCCCACTTTCGCCGCCCACTTTCGCCGCCCACTTTCGCCGCCCACTTTCGCCGCCCACTTTCGCCGCCCACTTTCGCCGCCCACTTCGCCGCCCACTTTCGCCGCCCACTTTCGCCGCCCACTTTCGCCGCCCACTTTCGCCGCCCACTTTCGCCGCCCACTTTCGCCGCCCACTTTCGCCGCCCACTTTCGCACTTTCGCACTTTCGCCCCACTTTCGCCGCCCACTTTCGCCGCCACTTTCGCCGCGCCGCCACTTTCGCCGACTACTTTCGCCGCACACTCTCGCCGCCCACTTTCGCCGCCCACTTTCGCCGCCCACTTCCGCCGCCCACTTTCGCCGCCCACTTTCGCCACCCACTTTCGCCACCCACTTTCGCCACCCACTTTTGCAACCCGCTTTCGCCGCCCAATTTCGCCGCCCACTTTCGCCACCCACTTTCGCCGCCCACTTTCGCCACCCACTTTCGCTACCCACTTTCGTTCGCCACCCACTGTCGTTCGCCACCAACTTTTTCTGGCCACCCACTTTCGTTCGCAACTCGCTTTCGCTCGCCACCCTACTTCCGCTCGCCACCCACTTTCGTTCGCCACCCACGTTCGTTCGCCACCCACTTTCGTTCGCCACCCACTTTCTCTCGCCACCCAGTTCCGTTCGCCACCCACTTTCGTTCGCCACCCACTTTCGTTCGCCACCCCATGTGGTTCGCCACTCACTTTCGTGGCGAAAGCACTTCCGTTCGCCACCCACTTTCGTTCGTCACCCACGGTCGTTCGCCACCCACTTTCGTTCGCCACCCACTTTCGTTGACTTTCGTTCGCCACCGGCGTTCGTTTGACACCCACTTTCGTTCGCCACCCATTTTCGTTCGACAGCCACTTTCGTTCGCCATCCATTTTTGTTCGCCACCCACTTTCGCTCGCCACCCACAGTGGGTGGCGAAAGTGGGCGGCGAAAGTGGGTGGCGAAAGTGGGTGGCGAAAGTGGGCGGCGACAGGGGGTGGCGAAAGTGGGTGGCGAAAGTTGGCGGCGACAGTGGGTGGCGAAATTGGGTGGCGAAAATGGGCGGCGAAAGTGGGCGGCGAAAGTGGGTGGCGAAAGTGGGTGGCGAAAGTGGGCGGTGAAAGTGGGTGGCGAAAGTGGGCGGCGAAAGTGGGCGGCGAAAGTGGGCGGCGAACGTGGGCGGCGAAAGTGGGTTGCGAAAGTGGGTGGCGAAGGTGGGCGGCGACAGTGGGTGGCGAAAGTGGGTGGCGAAAGTGGGCGGCGATAGTGGGCGCGAAAGTGGGCGGCGAAAGTGGGTGGCGAAAGTGGGTGTCGAAAGTGGGCGGCGAAAGTGGGTGGCGAACGTGGGCGGCGAAAGTTGGCGGCGAAAGTGGGCGGCGAAAGTGGGCGGCAAAAGTGAGCGGCGAAAGTGGGCGGCGAAAGTGGGCGGCGAAAGTGGGCGGCGAAAGTAGGCGGCGAAAGTGGGCGGCGAAAGTGGGCGGCGAAAGAGGGCGGTGAAAGTGAGCGGCGAAAGTGGGCGGCGAAAGTGGGCGGCAAAAGTGGGCGGCGATAGTGGGTGGCGAACGTGGGCGGCGAAAGTGGGCGGCGAAAGTGGGTGGCGAAAGTGGGTGGCGAAAGTGGGCGGCGAAAGTGGGTGGCGAAAGTGGGTGGCGACAGTGGGCTGCGAAAGTGAGTGGCGAAAGTGGGCGGCGAAAGTGGGCGGCGAAAGTGGGTGGCGAACGTGGGTGTGCTTGTCGTGAATATGTCTCTTCCTTGTCGTGAAGCTGCTTGTCGCGAAACCATCCCGGGCATGCCTCCTCCTGTCTTGCCTGAGGGGGGGCTGCGATCTGTGAAATTGTCGCTACTTTCGAGGCCTGATGGGGGGGCCCAGCACAGTGACGCCACGCGCGGACCCAATTTAGATGTCGCCATCCCTGGGGGGCTGCGATCTGTGAAATTGTCGCCATTTTCGAGGCCTGCTGGGGGGCCCAGCGCAGTGACGCCACGCGCGGACCCAAACTAGACCTCGCCATCCCTGGGGGGCTGCGATCTGTGAAATTGTCGCCACTTTCGAGGCCTGCTGGGGGGCCCAGCGCAGTGACGCCATGCGCGGACCCAAATTAGACCTCGCCGTCCCTGGGGGGCTGCGATCTGCGAAACGGTCGCCACTTTCGAGGGCGGTTGGGGGGGCCAGCACACCGACGCCACGCGCGGACCCAAATTAGACCTCGCCATCCCTGGGGGTCTGCGATCTGCGAAATTTTCGCCACTTTCGAGGGCTGCTGGTGCGTCCTGCGGGGTGAGGCACCGCGCGGACCTGAGCGGGACCTCGCCGTCCCTGGGGGGCTGCGATCTGCGAAACGGTCGCCACTTTCGAGGGCTGCTGGTGGGTCTTGCGGGGCGAGGCACCGCGCGGACCTGAGCGGGACCTCGCCGCCCCTGGGGGGTTGCGATCTGCAAAACGGTCGCCACTTTCGAGGGCTGCGCGAAACGGTCGCCTTTTTCGAGGGCTGCTGGTGGGTCCTGCGGAGTGAGGCGCCGCGCGGACCTGAGCGGGACCTCGCCGTCCCTGGGGGGCTGCGATCTGCGAGATGTCGCCACTTTCGAGGGCTGCTGGTGGGTCCTGCGGAGTGAGGCGCCGCGCGGACCTGAGCGGGACCTCGCCGTTCCTTGGGGGGTGCGATCTGCGAAATTGTCGCCACTTTCGAGGGCTGCTGGTGGGTCCTGCCGAATGAGGCACCGCGCGGGCCTGAGCGGGACTTCGCCGTCCCTGGGGGGCTGCGATCTGCGAAACGGTCGCCACGTTCGAGGGCTGCTGGTGGGTCCTGCTGCGATCTGCGAAGCCGTCGCCTTTTTCGAGGGCTGCTGGTGGGTCCTGCGGGGTGAGGCACCGCGCGGACCTGAGCGGGACCTGGCCGTCCCTGGGGGGCTGCGATCTGCGAAATTGTTGCCACTTTCGAGGGCTGCTGGTGCGTCCTGCGGAGCGAGGCACCGCGCGGACCTGAGCGGGACCTCGCCGGGCTGGGGGAGGGGGGGTTGCGATATGCGAAATGTCGCCATTTTCGACGGTTGCTGGTGGGTCCTGCGGAGTGAGGCACCGCGCGGGCCTGAGCGGGACCTCGCCGTCCCTGGGGGCTTGCGATCTGCGAAATTGTCGCCACTTTCGAGGGCTGCTGGTGGGTCCCGCGGAGCGAGGCACCGCGCGGACCTGAGCGGGACCTCGCCGTCCCTGGGGGGCTGCGATCTGCGAAATTGTCGCCAGTTTCGAAGGCTGGTGGTGGGTCCTGCGGGGTGAGGCACCGCGCGGACCTGAGCGGGACCTCGCAATCCCAGGGGGGCTGCGAGCCTCACGAATGCCGCTTGCAGAAGTATATGCGGCCATGTCACGTCATCACCTCCGTATAATGTCTCCCGAGCTACTCATGCCCCGCATTGCGCAGGGGTTGGGTATGTCGCCAGGGTAATTTACAAGGTATGGTGGGGGGGGGGCCGCATTGACTTGGGTTGGTTCCCAGTCGCCTGGGGCTGGGGGAGGTGGTGTATACTAATAGGGAATAGTGATCAAGACACCCTCCTAGATAGTAGCCGTCTAACACACTCCCACCCGCCCTCCCTGCATGTTCAGCGGTCGTATTTGGATGGGCAGCTATTGGGAGCCAGAACCGAGCCCATGGGACGCTAGGGCGCGGTGCGCCACGCGTGCCAGGCGCGCCACGCGCTCCGGGCACCCCTGGGGTCCGAGCGTACCAGGCACGCCTGCTGCGCCAGATGCGCCACGCGTTCCGCGTGCGCTGGGTGTGCCGCATACTCCAGCCGCGCCAGGTGCGCCACGTTCGGGGCACGCGCAGTGTGTGTCAGGTGCGCCTGCGCACGTAACAGCGCACATCGGGAAACATGTCGGTCCCCACCACCGTTGTCGAACAGCAATGCCCATTATTGTGTCGGGTGGGCCGGCGCACAGCAGGCCATGCGCCACCACCCCCGCCGTCCCTGTCCAAAACCACTTGGCAGTGATCGCGGGGTGGCCGCGCATCATCCAGAATTAGCCGCGAGGTGCATTTTGTATGGTTTTACTTCGGGATGGAAGCCTTGCGCGCAGCAGGCAATATGTTGACACCCCCGCCGTCCATGTCAAAAACTATACAAAGTGCTCGCGGGCCTCACGAACATGACCCAAGACTGCCCCAAAGTGTACTTTGTATGGTTTTTTGACAGGGATGGTGGGGGGGGCCGCATCGGGATGGCCGCGCATGCTCCAAATGTGGAGGCAGTGTGCGTTATGGCGGGGGGTGCCCGCATGGCTACTGGTTGGCCGCCGGTCGCCTTGGGGGAGGGGGTGTATACTAATAGGGAACAGTGTTAACCCCTCCCCGAAGGGGAAGAGGGGCAGATGGAAGACAAAACACCCTAGACCACCTACGCCCTGAAGGGCTGGTGGGATTCGAGATGCGTTGCTCAACGGCCTAGGGTACGGCACGCTGGATAGGGGATGTCTGAATGCTACGGTCAGCAGGGCGCCGCGGACACGCAAACCCCGCCGTGTTCACCCTTGCTTCCATTCCCCATTCATTTACCCGCCAGCCCCAGGTGGCAGACATGTGCCCCATACGTTTGACGACAGATTCCGTACGGGGGCCCAGCCATGTACGTGTTCCACGAAGTACCGTTTCGACACTGAGCAGCACGGCCGAGGGCAGCACCAGCATCTTGGGGTCCATTACCACAGTGGAGACGGGCACGATGTCGTGCACGAGCATTGCGGAAACAAGCGGCACTTAGCTGATACGAATTCGCACCGCTTTGCTCACATTTGTGGAGTGACACGCCAAGCCGTAAACCAGCATCATATTTCACAGAAACGAGCAGGGCGGCGTTGAAAAGCAGCAGCACCGCGGGTTGCACTACCTCCGATACGTGCGCAGCATCTTGCCAAATTCAATACCGGCACCAGCAGCACGTCATTGAGCATGATTTCTTAGTCGTGCGCCAATGCACAGCATCACGTTTTTGAGAAGCAGTATGGTATCTTGGGGTTCGCTACCGTGGAGTCGGCACGACATCGTGAACAGCAGTGCAGAGATGAGCAGCAAGTCGTGAAGTAGTTCTAGTGACATGAACGTAATGCTACCCCCGTGATCTGCCTTGTCTGAGGGCAGTGGTGTTTGGTATACAGGTGTCGTTCGGGCACGGGATGTTTTGGATTGGCTATGTGATTTGGTTACCATCATTCACGCGACTCTATCGGCATGGCTGTCCAAGCCCATGTCACGTGTGGACGCTTCTCGCCAGACGATGAATCGCCGCTTCCTCTTCCCATCCTCTGGGCTCCTTTCTAATGCGCGCTGACGCTACCTCCTTCCCCGTGGACATGGCCTCTTCGGATGCAGGCCAGTCCCCTTCCATCCTCCAATGTTTCCCTACCCCTGCACCTTTCTCATTCTCACCACCACCTCCCTTCCTCAGAATTTCTCCTTGTCTCCCGCATGCCCACGGATGCAAAGCGAGTCGCTTTCAATAATGCGTTATGTTCTTATATTTATGTGTAGCCCACCGTCCTTCCATACAGCGAAGGCGACCGAGCACGCGCCTTCTTTGCGGGTCACTAGGGGCTATGTTTTGTTGCGCCGCTCCCTAGGTCTGGGTCGTGGAAACTGTTCGTGGCCGAGGCTCGCCGTGGTCAGAAAAGCCCTTTCGCTTATTGTGCAGCGTTTTCTTCGGGTATCACGATAGTGCTTTGGATCTGCAGCACTCTGCCAATGGCGGGCGCACCCGTCCAGCTCCCCAGGAAAGGAGGCTCCGGCGACGGGCGTCCTTCGGAAGAAAGGGAAGGAGGAAGAGGAGGAGGGGCAGGAGGAATGAGGAGGGAGAGGGGGGAGGAGAAATGAGAAGGGAGTAGGAGGAGGAGAAGGAGGAGGAGGAGGAGGAGGAATGAGGTGGGAGGAGGAGGGGGACCATCACAGGCTAATGAGGAAGGCTAAGGTTAGGCCGACCCGACCCTAACCGAAACCTAAAGGTTACATCCGCTCACCTCTGACGCTCACATGTATCCAGCCTCGCCGCTCCCTCCTTGAGGAGCTGGACAGCAGGAAAAGGGAGGGCAAGTCGGGGGCGGGCCTTCATACTACTCTTGGGATGTCGGCCGCCTGACAGAAGAGACCACGCACCTTGGGAGAACTTGCTTTGGAAGCGCTCCATACATTCACCTTTGAGCCCTTTGAGGTTGCTTTCCGTATATCGGCCGCACCTTCGGCACACTACAATGAAGGACTCAATGTCAAGATAATCACATATCATAAGTTGGTGCTTCTGGGGGTCTCGAATTAATTGTGAGAGAGTCGCCGAATTGCCTGGGCACGGCTCCGCCGTGCGGGCTTGCTTGGTGGCGTCGGTTCTAGCTCTAGTATGGCATAGCAGGCACAGCCAGTGACCGTTCAGCCAGCCCCAAGCGTGCCTACTTACATTGGCACGTGCACTCGCACGCCTGGGACCCGCAGCAGGGGGTGGGGGGGTAAGCCACTCATGGACCGCACCCGCTGCCCCCACAGGGGGATTGAGGCTCTTGGCTGGGGTGGCAAAGGCTTTCTTCCCAGTCTTGGGCGCCAGCGGCGCCCAGAGCGAGCGGGCCTCACCAACAAATCGCACGAACCTCTGCACCCTGCTGCGAGTCTCTTTATAAAATTCAATCTCCAAAGTTGACGGGGCTGGGGACGAGGCAGCAGCATGTTTGGCCACCTTATCCGCCCAGTCGTTTCCTTTTGCTAGAAACCAGTCCCTCGGGCCAGCCTCCAGGGACTTAAGATCCTGGTGGGCCTTAACTTTCGCAATCTCGAGGGACCCGAAACTGGCCTGGGACCTGGCCAAAACAGAAACTCCAGAGTACATTTCTTTCCTACTAACCTCAGGGCTCTGGTGGACCGAGAGGATACCTTTGAAATCGGCCCACGCCTTCGTGACTCTGGGACACGAGGCGGCAGCTAGAAAACCTAAGTGTTCGGCAGCAGGCGACGTCGGGGGCAGGCTGGCCCCCACGGGCCCCGAGAGGGAGGCAACTAGGTCGCCCTCCTCGTCGATTTTGACCACGGACCAGGCAGGGGCATCATAAACCGCGGGTCCAGGTTTGAAAACGCTGCCATCGTGAAACGCTTCTCCATTCATGGCCACCTCCTTCGGTAGCCCATCACGAGACCAATACACCGCTTGGTCCAATCCTAAGCCAGGGGGCCTCAGAGCAATCGGTTCTGGTCGAAGCTGAAATCCCAAGACATATGGAAATCCCCTCCTCCCGTCTCTGAGCTCCTCCACGTCCCCCTCTGTTTGCGGGCACTCGAAGAGTCTGTGGGGGATGGGGTCCACGGGGCCCTGGCATAGGTCGCACACGGCTTCACCGTCATACCCTGCAGACGTCATTTTATCTTTGGTCCACATACACTGGCAGCCGAAAGAGAGCAGCGTCTTGCGCTTGTGACCTTGGATGGACTGGTCCTGCAGCGCGTGCTGCATGACCGAGGTGTCGAGCGGCTCGTCTAGGCCGAGCTTCTTACTCGCACGAAGGTCCAATTGTTGCTGCCACTGGCTCTGAAACATCTTCGTAATTAGCGCGGGAGAGGTCGTGATGAGGGGGAAATCCTGGTCGTCCGAGTTCTGGTAAACGAACGGGTCGGGCATTGACCATCCCAGACGCTCAAGACTGAGTAGCGTGGCCCCAAGGGGCCCTCGGATTTGGTACCACTTCTTGGGGGGCTTGTTGAGCACCTCGAGGGCTTGGGCACGGAGACCAGGAAGCGAGAAACTAACGGTTCCAGGATAATGAGCAACTCTCCAAATCAGGTTAGCCCAATAAACCGCTGGCCCCAGGGCCGCACTCCAAGTCGGGTCACCCAGGATCGAGAGAGCCAAAGACCTGGACCTAGTAGCACAGCGGGGGCCCACAATCTTGAGGTACAGAAACTGGGCCTCGTGCGCCTCGGGGTTGGTTAAGCCAACGATCTCAGCTCCATAGTAGACTGCCGCTTTCAACCCCGTCTGATAAACCTTACGCATGTTCGCACCTGCACGCCTAATCTGCGCCAAGCGATGGAGACGTCGTTTCATCTGGGTCGTTCGCTTCTTGAGGGTCACACGATTCTTCTTCCTAAGACGGTTTCCCATGGTGAAATCAACTCCTAGGTTTGGCGCAGACTGAGCTTGGTGGACTCCATCGGGTCCATTGTATTTGCCTAGAGCCTTTTGCCAAGCGCTGCTGCACATCTGCGGACGAGCCCAACACCGCCGCCTTGTGCAGCGCGACCGAGCAATCGAGGTCCTCCTCGATTAAATATAGCATGCTGTCGGCGGCCTGTGCCAAGTCCGACACCAAAAGTCTGATACTAGTGTTGCTGCTGCCCAACATGAAATCGTCTATAAAGATGGAGGGGTCCACGGAGGGGAACTTCGGAACCCAGGAGTCCAGGGAGGAGGAGGGGGAGGAGCAGGAACAGGAGGAGGAGGAGGAGGATTTTTTGTTTGGCATCCACTGCCACAGACCTCCCTACAGGGGGCAAGCAAGAGGAGGAGTCGACCGTGATCCCAGACCTCCTGGGGTGGAACCCCTTGCCGAGCAGCCTCCAACACTCGCATCCCTGAGGATGCGAGACAGGCACACACGGCTTCGCGAGGTTCGCGAGGCGCTCTCCAGGGGTGAAACAGCCACAGTTCTGGCAACTACAGATGAACGAACGGTCACTGCAGACTACCACAATGCATCTGTGGCCCAGGCCTCGCAGAACTTGAGGCTCGATGCGCGGCAGCAGGGAACAGCGACCAGGAACAGGCATAGCCCTCGACCGAGCAACTCGCAGACACTTGAAGCACTGCCAGAACGAGCGAGGGGGGGAGCCAATCGGCTCCCATTCATGAGGTGGCCTCGGATCTTCTTCCACACGCGACGCGGGGGGGCTCCACGACACGACCAACCCCTCTAAGTTCGTCCGAGGCCACAGCTCCATGAAGTTTGCTGCCAAGACGGTGACAGCGCGCGCAACAGAGCATACACAGTTGACCCCCCTCCATTCAGCATCGGATGGAGATGGGCGAAGAGCTGCCCCAGCCTTGGCCGCAAGGTCGGCCGCGTGTTACCGCTGGCGTGAACCAGCTCTTCGGGGGGCAAACCTGGATCCTCTTGCTGGTGAGCCTTCACCTTACACACTGACGCAACAGCCCCTGGGCAAACGCGTCAGCCTGAAGGACGAGGCCGCTGTATGTCCCCCTGGCGTGCGTGCGATCCCCTGGAGGCCTACCATGCTGATTGACTACCGCCTGGCAGTCCGAATGCAAAACAACATAGACTTCCGTTAGCAGCGATGCGGCAGCAACAGAGGCCGCACATTCAGCCACGCTGGCCTGAGGGAGCGAATTGCCCAGAGGGCCCAACACCTGGCCAGGAGCTTACCCGACTCGCCGACCATCGCCGCTCCCCAGCCTGATCTGGAGAGGTGTCCACTAGCACGACGCTGACAGCTACCGTCGCCGCACAGGCTTCCTCTTGAGCTCTCGGATTCCTGGGGTCGGCGGAGGGAGGCCTGCCTCGGCGACAGCCTCGGGGACAGCTTGAAGCTGGACTGCTTTCATGGCGCCGTCCAGGGGGGGGGGAGCCTGACATCGCTCGGACGTGTGCATTTTTTCTCGGCGAGGGCCATCGAGGAGCATCCTCGATCATTTGGCGAAAAAGCCACGCACGAAACAGAAAAAAACAACACAGGGAATGGACGTCCGAGCGATGGCGAGATGGCGTCGTCCACGGGGAGGGGCTTTGATGCGTCAGAGGCTGGGTGCTCGAGAAGGCTTGTCTCGCGCAGAAATCCAACACCAGGCGGCAGGTCAGCCACGCGGAAACGCACCTGGTCGAGCAAGCCAGCTCCTGCCAGCGAGGGCCTCTGCTCCTCGCACACGCTGCAGTGCCAGAGGCTTTGGATGACCGAGCCCCCCACCTGGCCACACAGCGGGCACACGTCTTCGATCATGTACCACTTGGAGACACACTTAGACAGCGCCCAGGCAGCTCGGCAAGGAACAGCACGAACAGCTCCTTCCTGCCCGGCAGACAGCCGTTTGGAAGCAAGCGCCCGAGTCACAACGTCGAAACACATGCGCTTGCCCGAGCCGTACTTCGAACCCACTCCCACCTCAAGCCATTTCAAGACCGAGACTTTCGGGCACGCTTTTTAAAAGGGAAGGGGAGATGATGAGGAGGGAAATGAACCGACCGTCTTCATCCACCATCGTGAACGGGTTCGGCATAGACCAGTTGATGCGCGCCAGCGATAGGTGGAGAGCCCCCATGGGGCCTTTAACAAAGCGCCACGATATAGGAGGTGAGGCCCAGGTGGATTGCCATGCGCACCGAACCTGCCCCTAAGATGGCACCCAAGCAGATGCCAGAGCCCCAAGCTGTATCGCAGAATCGGGGTCACACTCCCATACAAGGCGGGATCGTTCTCCAAACGCGCGAGGATCGACAAGCTCCGCTCGCCGTTCGAAGGCTTGATGACAGCCGCAAACACCTTCCTGGCCTTCCCAGTTCCCCGCCGACATCCCATGCACCTCCAAACCCGTAATTCACGCCAGCCAGAGGGCCAGCAACCATAATTTTAGCAGTTCGGCAGCCCAAACAGGGGCGCTGGCGCACAAGGCGCCTAGTCCTGCGAGCAGCAGCCGAACAACGGAGGAGGAGGAGGATCAGGAGGAGGAGGGGGGAGGAGCGATCAGGAGCGGGGGAGGCGAGGGGGAGCGAGGAGGAGCAAGGAAAAGGAGGAGGAGGAGGCGGAGGAGGAGGAGGAAGAGGAGCCCGTTGCCATTTTGGCTCAAGACGTTTTGTCCTGAGTGGGCAGCCTACAGCAGTGAGCATGCCTCCGTGCAAGCGGGGGCGGACATCCCTACACAACTCTTTCTCTCTTCTTACACGGTGGGGCGTGATTTCTTTTGATGCCCCCGCCAGACTCAGGAGCTCGCGCAATGAGGACAGCGGACGAGGAAGCAGACTGCGGCGGGATGGCACCCGGTCGCCTCAGAGGAGCCTGTCTAATGTTGATGTTGATGATATGCGGAAGCGTGCTGACGCCACGAAGCCAAAAGTCGTGGCAGCCGTCGCAGCCATGCAGGGCGTTCTCTCCACCTCGCATCATCAATGGGCACCCACTACGCCAACTTGGACAAGACCATCCAGACCAGGTGCGCCGCGCTCGAGAGAAGGATGGACAACGCAGACGTCACCATCGCACAGCTTCGTGAACAACTCAATGCTTTCAAAAGCCGTATGGGGACAGTTTCCAGCGAGGCCGTCACCGCCAGCGAACTGAGAGTTCGACCGCAACATCGACTCTACCACCATCGTGGCGCGTTGCCCCCACATGGTGCCGCGGGAGAGAGTGCTGGCCGCAGGTGTACAATGGTTACGTGACTCCTCTTGGGAAGATGATCCCTGGCAGCTTCAAGGGGAACCTGCCGGCAAGCACTTCGTTGTCAAATGCTGGGGGGCCGCAGGGTGGGCTGCTGGGCGGGTCTGCCAGGCCCTTGGCGCGCTCCGCAAGGAGGGCGGATCATATCGGCGATTCAATGTACAGGCCAGCGGGAAATACTTGCCCACAAAATCATTCATGATTCTGGATGATTCTGGATAAGAACCTGGACCAGATCAAGATCGAGATCGCGACGAAGACCGCGCGGAAGCTTCTGCTAGGGCCGTGCCCTGCTCAAAATTTTCATGTGGATCGACACGCGGGCGTGGTTTCATCGCAATGGAAGCCGCTCATCAAGATCACCTCGAAGCACGACAATTCTCCGCCCACGCGTGAGTTGGAGAGCCTTGGGGATAGGACGCTTGTCCATATTGGGAGTCTCTCGATGCCGAAGATGTGCCAGGAGAGGCGCGTGTTCGGATATTCCCTTTTGTTCCAGTGTCCCGGGCATATCAGGAACTCGAACTTCGGGGTGGAGGCGCGTCAGGAAATGCCCAGGGCGTCTGGTGAATATCCGATCGACCTTAGAGGTGTGCTGCTCCACGCTGTATAGTGAGTAGGCTCTACACTCTCGGTTTCGACCAGCATCGGAAAACAGAAAGACCCGCCACGCAGGCGCTCTCTGCCTTCGCCACTCCTGAAGAGCAGCTTGTGGCTGAAGGAGGGTTTGTTGAACACAAGGCTGAGGGGGATCAGCGCACACATTGAAATCGCCAGCAAGCACAAGGACATGCCGATCAGGAGCTCCTCTGGATATCTCTAGCTGCGCTTTGGTATGTTGAATAATCGTAGCTGTCTCCAAATCAAGAAGGCCATGGTTATGAGTGCTCTTGTGTGAGATCATATTGTGAGGAGCTCCTGGATCATCAGAGATAGGGCCCAGGCCGAAAAAAAAAAAAAAAAAAGTGCCGTGCCCTCCCAGAGACTAAGACCTCGGGCTCGCACTTCGCCTGGGAGCTGAAGCCGTTGGAGGGGGCGAGGGAAGGGTAGATAGTCGCCGCGCCACCTCGCCCACGCGAGTCAGTGAAAGTGGCCTGCCCAGCATAGAATATGCGAGAGAAGTAGATGCAATCGAGGAGGTCGCATATACTTCCATGCGTTTCCTGCAACGCAATGATAGAGTTTGGTTTAAGGGGGGCACCGAGGTAGCCGAGCTTGGAAGAGCGAGCGGGAGGGAAACGGTGGAATAGAGCTCGAGCGTTCCACGCGCCTAGCGCCAGGCATCGAGCTTCGAGTGGCGTTCCTCCAAGAGCGTGGAACAAATTGCTAACGGCCCCGCGTCGCGCTGGTCGCAGCGCTCGCAAATGCATCCCGCACTCGGGGCTCGATGACACTCCTGTCCATGCCCAGCGCGGGGATGTTGGAACTCTGGGGCTAGCGCAGCGGACCTGGGACGAGCGCGACCACTCGGAGTTGCACCCCCCCGAGAAGTCAACGTTCCACAGAGAAGTTTTGCGCAGGGGTGCTCGACAGACGCGAAGCGCCCTGTTCAAGGAGGCCCCCAATGATCCCATCTCGAAGTTCCTGCCCTTCAGGTATACAAGCCGTGCTGTCTGGGGAACGATCGGAAGTTGGCCCAGAGTTCATTGCGGCAAGAGTTGGCCCAGGAGCATCTCGACATCGACCCAGAGACGGCCCGCGCTCCCCTGAAAGACCCTCGGAAGTTCTCAGACATGCTGGACACTCTTCATTTTCAGGATGCCGAACGCGAGCAACAGCGCGCCAGATAGCAGCTGAATGCCGCGAAGTCGGAGTCCACCCGATCCAAGCTCACGCCGCGTCTGCGGAGGCTTGTTCGCAGAGGACGATTCTGGGAGCCTTCTGACCGGCGCCTGCAGTTGAGCGGGGTTCGCTCGGGCACCCGGTCGTTGACCGCGCAGAGCAAGATGCAAAAGAGATCTCCACCCATTGGGGCCAGGTATGTTCTCAAAAGGAAGTCAATAGCTCTGCTGGTCGTGATTACCTTGCTCAGTGATTTACAAAATGTGATATTCGTGATGTTCCCCCTCCCTTCTATCGTGATATGGAACAGTATGTAGCCAGACTCTCAGATTCTGCCCCTGGTCCTGACTCTTTACCTTATGGCGCCTACAAGTATGAGGGTTTCCATTATAGATGCGTTCGAGAGGCCGCTGTATTGCGGTCACTGGGGTTCGAGAACACGGACAACAAAATCATCGCGGCCGACGTTTTCCTCTAGATCAACAAAATCACGCCGTCGTTTGCTGTTAAAATACAACGCGGATTCAGTCGCCCCCAGAACTCCGGAGAATCATCGTTGAGCTTGACGGGTATCATCATTGAGCTTGACGGGTATGCCAGGGTTTTCTCGATGCCCCCATCGGCCCCCATAGATCTTCCAGCTCTGGCATCTCTTGACATCGATCTGGCCTTTCCCAGCCTGAGCCACACATGGCCCCACTAAGTGCTGGGTGCCTTTCTTATGCCAGATCTTCCTCGGATGTCCGCGCAAGCTCTCTGCGCTTCCGTGCTGTGCTACGGCGCGCCCATGACTTCCAAGGTGTTTCTATACCATCAAGGGTGTGGCATTATTCCAAGATGTCCAGCCTCTGGCACGTTGTTCGTGATGGCGACATATTGTTTCTTTCTTCGCATGGGCGGAGCTCTCGCTACACGTAATGCTGGATTGGCCAGATGTTGCGCGGATGGCGCCGGTGCTGCACTTCGCAAACTCGCTGTTCTACCTCTACTTCATGTGTTCGGGACAGTTGAGGGCGTTGCGGCCCTGGAACTTCAGACCTCGACGCGCAAGATTTTCCCGTTCGCCGAGGCGTTCAGCGAGCGGTTCGCCCGTAGATATCAGACATGGCTGCGTGAATGCCTGCCCCCTTGGGCGACCTTTGAAGTAGTTGCTGCTCGGATATTTTTGGCTCTGGATCGGGCCTGCTGCCGCGCTACATTCGCGGAGATCCCCTGTCGCCAAGCGGCAGGGCCGAGGCTCGCGACTTGCTGGCCAGGGCGCCCCGTTTTCTGTCACTGCGTACAACTGCGAGAGCCGCGTGGCTTCTGTTCTTTCGTATGTCATTCAACTCCTGCTTTTTACCCGGTGAAGCTGCTCGACAGGAGGCCGTCATGTTTGCGAGACTGTTCCGCGCGCCTCGCTGCGTGCTTCCCAGG
Organism: Prorocentrum cordatum; assembly: GCA_963575745.1. Taxonomy (NCBI): domain Eukaryota; class Dinophyceae; order Prorocentrales; family Prorocentraceae; genus Prorocentrum; species Prorocentrum cordatum. The sequence goes on from CAUYUJ010009835.1 coordinate 418,992, forward strand.
GCTGGGCGGTTCGAAGTCTCTCTTTGGGGTGGCCTCAAGGTCTCCAGTGCCCGAGCCACGTCGCTGGCGGCCCTGATTAGGGCCAGCAGGCTCCATTTCCTGTCCTGGCGCGATGTTCTCCATGTCCTTGTCAGGACGGCGGAAGACGAATTGCCGATCGTCGATCGTACCCATACTCATTATCTGTCTCCTCCTTTCTGGCGCCTCCCCTCCTCTTGCGAGTTCCTTTCCTCTGCTGATGCCGCTTCCCCCCGTCCTCTCTCGTCTGGCCTCACTGTTCCCAGCGCCCGCTCGCACCGTCGTATCACTGCTGCCGCTCGCGTTGCCATCGACGCTTTAAATGATGCTCGTGTCGAGCATGAATCTCCCAAATCCAAAGTCCAGCGGCGCTTGCAGTTGTCTCTCACAGCTTCGCAGCACGCCCCATGTCTCAAATAATGCTTCGCCTCTCGGTTGGCCCCGTGGATGCCCATCTCGCTTGAGGAAGCGCTTGGTCTCCCGTGGGACTTGGTTCGGTCGGTGTTGTCTCGCTCGAGTGGTTTCGTTCTCGATGGCCGTGCTCAAAGTGCTGATGGGCGGATGGGCCACCGACAGACGTTTTCAGAAACACACACCGTGCGTGCCCGGGTGTTGTGACGCTCCTGCTGGGCTCGCTTATCATTGGGCGTGCCCGCTCTTCACGCGAGCCCTCGCCAGCTTGCTCGACATCCCTCTCGATCTGTTTCTTGCGACGTCCATTTTGCCCGTTTTGGTTGCGCCATCCCGTATCGCACGTCCCTCCGTGTTCCTGCTGGCGCGTCCGTTCTCTTTTCACATTCTCACGCCGAGAGCCCGCGCCCCATCCCAGACGAAACGGTCAGGCCCATCCGACCCACAGTGAGGTGGGCGCTCGAACGTATATGACAGAGGAACTCGCTCGCCGCGGCCACGTGCGAGGAGGAGGAAGAGGAGCGAACATCAAGTAGCGGGGAGTAGCGAGAAGGAGCTACGTAGTTGGAGCGAGGAGGATTGACGCAAAGCGAAGAGCCTCCTCCTCCTCCTCCTCATCCTCCTCCTCCTCCTCTCCTCCTCCTCCTCCTCCTCCACCTCCTCCTCCTCCTTCCCCCCGCCCCTCCTCCGCCTCGAGGAGGAGGAGGAGGAGGAGGAGGAGGAGGAGGAGGAGGAGGAGGAGGAGGAAGAACGAGGACGCACTCCCTCTGGGCGTTCTTGCTGTTTCTTGGGGGCCGCAGGACGATGCCGCGCCGCCCCGCACCGCTGCGGAGCCCGCGGTCGACAGGGCCAGCCGCGGGGGGGGGGGTGCGCGGCGGGGGGGGTGTTGCCTGCGGCGCGTTGCGGCCCAGGGGCGGGCCCCAGGCATGCCGCATGCCTTGGGTCCTGGGAGACGTTGTTTTGGCATCAGCGGCTGAGCAGAGCCACTGCGCTGGCGAGGAGAGGCTTAAACGGGGACGCCGTCAGGGCGACTTGTGCCACCACGCAGGAAGACGAGGGGGGAGGGACGCGGCCGAAGGAAAACACGGACGGGGCGGGCGGCTCAGGGGTCAAAGCGTTCCCCGAGCGTGTGGCGTGGCCAGCCCCGCCGCGTGGTGCGCGGCGGTTGCTGCGTCAACGGGACGGGAACGGCGGGGCCCAGTGGCGGAAAACGAAACCACAAAGAATATGCGTCAGTCCTGGAAACTATACGTATGTGATTGCGTTCCATTTGGCCGTTTACCCCCCGCCCCTTCCGAAGAAGAAACAACACCATACAAATAGTTGTTCGGCGCTCCGCGCGGGTTTCTTGGATCGGCGCTAGGCCACCCCGGCGGCGCCTCGGGCGCCGCACTTGGCGCGCTCCGCGCGCCAGGGAGGGGGCCCAGCGCAGATCCAAGAAATCCGCGCGGAGCGCCACAAGTTTATGTTTATGCAGCTGTTCCCGACCATCTTGTGGTGTTGGGTCCTCGTTTTGAACTGACAGCGCCCCGCGTCTCCTCTCCTCCTCTACTCCTCTTCCTCCTCCTCCTCCTCCTCCTCCTCCTCTTCCTCCTCCTCCTCCTCCTTTTCCTCCTCCTCTTTCTCCTCTTCCTCCTCCTCTTTCTCCTCCTCCTTCTCCTCCTCCTCCTCCTCTTCCTCCTCCTCCTCCTCCTCCTCCTCCTCCTCCTCCTCCTCCTCCTCCTCCTCCCCCTCCTCCCTGTTCCAATCCGCCTCAGGCCGCATGAGTCAACGCCACCCAGGACAACGTTTCGTGGCCGCACAGGGAGCTTTACCGAAGGCCCAAGCGGCAGGGTCCTCAGCGGGGACCGCCACCCATTTTGGCACACCCCTCACGAGGATCGTGGCCCCACAGGGAGCTCCACCGAAGGCCCCAGTGGCAGGGTCCGCGTACGGGGACCGCCACCCATTTTGCCACACCCTTCACACGGTTCGTGGCCCCACAGGGAGTTCCACCGAAGGCCCCAGTGGCAGGGTCCGCATGCGGGGACCGCCACCCATTTAGGCACACACACCGAAAGCCCCGGCGGCAGGGTCCGCATGCGGGGACCGCCACCCATCTTTGCACACCCCTCACGAGGATCGTGACCCCACAGGGAGCTCCACCGGGGACCGCCACCCATTTATTAGGCACACTTGTCACGAGGATCGTGGCCCCACAGGGAGTTTCACCGAAGGCCCCAGCGGCAGGGTCCACATGCGGGGACCGCCACCCATGTAGGCACACTTGTCACGAGGATCGTGGCCCCACAGGACGCTCCACCGAAGGCCCCAGTGGCAGGGTCCGCATGCGGGGACCGCCACTCCTTTCAGGCACACCCCTCACACGGCTCGTGACCACATAGGGAGCTCTATCGAAGGCCCCAGTGGCAGGGTCCGCATGCGGGGACCACCACCCATTTTGGCACACGCCTCACGAGGATCGTGGCCCCACAGGGAGCTCCACCGAAGGCCGCAGTGGCAGGGTCCGCATGCGGGGACTGCTACCCAATGAGGCACACTTGTCACGAGGATCGTGGCCCCACAGGGGTCCCCACCGAAGGTCCCAGCGGCAGGGTCCGCATGCGCGGACCGCCACCCATTTTAGCACACCCCTCAAACGGCGCGTGGCCCCACAGGGAGCTGCACCGAAGGCCCCAGTGGCAGGGTCCGCATGCAGGGACTGCCTTTCGTTTTGGTACACCCCTCACACAGTTCGTAATCCAACAGAGTTCGTGGCCCCACGGGGAGCTCCATTGAAGGCCCCAGTGGCAGGGTCCGCGTGCGGGGACCGCCACCTATTTCGGCGCACCCCTCACACGGCTCGTGGGTCCACAGGGGGCTCCACCGAAGGCCCCAGTGGCACAGGCCGCACACGCCCGACGCCCAGTTTGGCACACCAATCACACGGTTCGTGGCCCCATATGGAGCTCCACCGAAAGCGGTACCCACAACGCGGCTTTCACAATTGCGCATGGTTAGGTCTTTCGCCCGGATAGCTCTTTCTCTATGTTCGAACAGCGTGGAGCCGAGGCGGCGGGGTTTGAGTTCCGACTTGCGAGAAGTTCAGATTTCCCTCGCAGGCTCCTTGCGCCCCCCCCTCTCCCCTTCCTTGCACGTAGATCTTCCAGAGTCCAAAAGGAACTCATTATTTCGATTGGATTCGGCCTTCGTTAACCGTCGCCCACCAAAGACAAAGTACCATTGCCACCAGCTCGGGGAGGGCTGTCCCACCCTCTCGAGCTGTTGGCACCTCGTTCCGGGCATGCCTCCAGGGAGTTCCGGGAAGGAGGTGCCACAAGCTCGAGGGGAGGGAGCGGCCACCCCCCCTTGTCTCTCCTGACTCGCCGGGCCCTGGGGCTGACAACAAACTGCCTGGGACAAACAAGTGGCCCTGGGGAGACGGTCTAGATTCGGTTAAGGGCCCCGAGTTATCACGGCAGGGGGTGGTCGGGGACAATTGTTGATTCGGGCCTGTTTCGGTCTATCCCAGAGACGGTGGGGGCGTTCGTTAAGGAATGTGTTCAGGAGCAAACCCTGGAGGGTTCCTTATCTGATGAGGGTGGTGGTGATGCCCATGGCGGGGGTTTGGGAACGAATGCCCCAAGTTGCTCAGGGGGTCGATAACGGATCGTTTGCCCCACTACGCAATTTGGGACATTCGTAACCCAATTCTGAGCTAGGTTCGGCCAGATATAACCACCTTGACATCCACTGATCGATCTTCTATCCTGTTAGCTAGCTGCCCCCGCGCCGATCCCAGTTCCCCCGAGTAATGCTACGGTCGGGAACTCTGGCTCAGTTTCGTCAGCGTGTCGCGCTGCGGGTGCTGGCCCAACGCGCTCCGGCGCGACACGCCATCCACTTCCTGGCCTCCGAGAGTCAGTCGCCCGAGCCTTTCCCAGCGTCTCGCCCCGCGGAGCGGAGCGTCATGCTATCCGCTTGCATGGCATAGCGTGTCGCCAGGGCCGCCGCCGTGTCACGCAAAGCACAAGTTCCCGACCGTAGCCCCAGAATTATAACTTGGCATCGCTCGGACGTGTGCATTTTTCCTTCGGCGAGGACCATCGAGGAGCATCCTTGATTATTTGGCGAAAAAACCACGCGCGAAACCGAAAAAAACACAGGGAATGGACGTCCGAGAGATGGCCAGTATAAAGAAGGGATGACCTCCCCGTCCTCCTCTCAGGAGGGGGGGGACAGAGCTCCTGGCTGCGAGAGGTTTATGACTTCCCCACCCTCGGTACTGTGAGTCCCAGCCGGCGTTTCAGTCTGTACCACGCGGAGTCCCATCATGCAGGGGAGCCACGGAAGTGATAGACTTGACGGGGTGGGTTTGGGTCTCCTAGATGGGGTCCGAGTATGTGGTCGGAGGAACACGCCGCAATAGATAGGGTCCGAGTATGTGGTCGGAGGAACGCGCCGCAACGCTGATGCATCGGCGATGCGGCTCGATGCGGAGCCCGATTTTCGCCACGCCGGCGTCGCCGATGCATCGCCAGCGTTACCGATGTATCGCCAGTGTTTCGTCGATGTATCGTTGATGTACCGCTGATGCATCGTTGATGCATCGGTGATGCATCGGCGATGCTGCGCGATCCTCCGATCCCATCTACTCGGTCCCCACTCGAGCCACGCAAAAGAGGGTTTCGTCTTCACCGACATGGGCGCGTAAGCTGCCCGCGTAGGGTCGCAGGTCTCCCCTGTAGGCGGCCCCCTAGACAGGCAGCTCTGGGGGTCCCTCTTTATAGACGGCTCGTGCACTCGGCACCCCATCCGTGAATTAAGTCGGGCCGCGTCCTGCGTGGCCATGGTTGACTCCGCTGGTAGGTGTGTTGCCGAATTCAGAGCCCCTGTCTGGGCGCCCTATCCTCAGACCCCACAGAGTGCTGAGTTTTCGGCCTACACGTGGGCCCACATGCTCGGCATTCCTGGCCACACTTCGGCCCTGTCTGATTGCCTCAATGTTGTAAAGATCGCTGACCTGCCTAAGGCGGCCCATCTTTCTGGTCAGCGCATGTACTCGGGGGCCTTCCTCCAGTGTTACTCCACCGCGTCCTCCCTCCTCCCTGTGGAAAAAGTCGTTGCTCATAAGGACCGTGATGAGCAAGGCATCTCCAGTGAAGAGAGATGGCGAAGGCAAGGCAACTATTGGGCCGATGTTGGCGCTAAGCATGCTGTCGACTTGCATCCCAGCTCGGCCGAAGCCAATGATGTCACGGACAAATTAATCAAGGCGGCCCGCTGCACCCTGCGCCTCGCGGCCCGCCTCCTGCCCTTGTGGGACCCCATAGATTTGTCGGGTGTTGAATTGCTTAGGAAGCCCTCGGCTGCCTCAGCGCCTGTGCCACATGTCTGGAGACCCTGGGCTGGAGCGTGGAGGTGCGAAGTTTGTTTACGCGGCACTCGAGCCCTCAACGAGCCCCCTCCTGGTTCCTGCAGTGGTCGCAGTAAGCTTGACGAGGGCCGTCTCTTGGCTCTTGAGCATCGTGTTTTAGCGTTTGACTGTTCTGACAGCAGCGTTCTATTCATCTGTGTGCGTTGCCACTGTCACTCCTCGGGCCAGAGAGTTCGCGGTTTGTCTGTGAAATGTGTTGGCCGTCCGACCAAGACCACTCGGACGGGCTGGAACACGTTGTGCAAACGAGGCCTGCACCCCCAGTACAGCAAGAGGGAGGTCAGGGTCCACACAGGTAACATTATGAGCCTGTTCAGCTCCGTGGACGGAGTCCTTGAGCCTGCCGAGGAGGAGGAGGAGGTCCCCACTCCCTCGGTTTCCTCGGAGGTGGAGGAAGCTCGCAGCAAGCACCAGGCCGTCCTGGCCCAGCGCCTGCTTGAGGCTGCCCGAACTGGCTCCTCTCGGCCCTCATCGGGCTAGTCGGCTCTCCTGGCCACCTTTTTTCGGCCCAGGTGTCTGCCGTGGCGAGTTTTTCCTCGCCTTTTTCCTTTCTGCCTGCAGGGTTCGTGTCGGTTTTTTCGTCTGACACCTTTGGCCCTGCTGGCACACATCTGTCCCTCTCCCCCCGCAGTAGAGGGCCAGGCAGAATGTTGCGGTGCAGAGCGTGGAGCTCAAAAAAAGCCCCCGTCTCCACTTTTGGCTGTCAGCTCTCTGGGTTGGGTCCTAGGTCCCAGGCAGTATTCTGAGTCTCTTGAGGCTTCCTTGGGAGTTAATCGGACCATCCAGGCGCCCTCTTGGACCCTCTTGGGGGCCGCGTGACCTTTCTTGGGGCCCTTGTAGGCCCTCTGTGCTCCCGGTTGAGGCCCTCTTGGGCTCTCTCGGAAAGCTTTGGGGCTCTCTTCGGGCCACCTGGGACAGCCTGGGCGTCGAAGGGAGTGGAAGGCAACCGCATGGCATACGTCTGGCCCCCCTCGGCCTCGTCGAGCCAACTTGAACCCACCTTGATCCAGTTCTGGGTCCCGAAGGGTTGGAGGTGCGCAAGACCTCCATGTTTGCGGCTCTGGAGCGGGAGCGATGCGCACGCGTGAGCGCGATGAGGTGGTGGGGGGCGAAGGACACGGATGGCCAATCAAATTCGTTACCGGTTCTCCACAGCTTGAGGCATTGGTTCATCAATCAGTTGGCCGTTTAAGGAACAAACATATGATCCGCCAATTCATGGACTATTATGAGTAGTTCGAGTTGCGAACTCATAGGAACCATTGTGTCTCATCAGCTGACGGGTGATCTGCTGACTCGCACGAGCTCGATTCGTTATTCCTCACCTCGAATGGCGGAAGTGGGGGCCGGAGCCTTTTGGCATCCATATTTCAGGCCTCTCACTTCTTGGAGCACCCTCTAGGCCGCGCCAAGAGCCAGAGACAGGCAGGGTCAGACATCGGAAAAGCCAGAAAGGGTAGCAACGCGCACTCTGGCGGAGGGGGTCCAGGGGGTGTCGGCCTTGCAGGCTTGGCATCGCTCGGACGTGTGCATTTTACTCGGCGGGGACCCTCGAGGAGCATCTCATGGGTCCTCTTTAAGCGCGCGAAGCCAAAAAATGCGGGGCATGGACGTCCGAGAGATGGCAGGCAGGAGCGCAGACGAGCCGATCGAAGAAGGGAGACTCCGTTGGAGGGTCGGGAAGAAGTGCGAGCTAGACACCCCACGCTGGAAGGACACGATCGCCTCCACAGTTGCGTTTAGTCGGCGGCGAGCGAGGGGAGGAAGTGAGAAGGAGAAGGCCTTCTCAGAAGGCGGCGGAACTTCTCAAAAACCCTCGCGCCTTCTGAGAAGTTCTCTGCGTCTTCGGGGAAGGCTTAGGGAACTTCTCAGAAGACCGGGGGTCTTCGAGTCTTCTGAGAAGGCCTTCTCCTTCTCACTTCCCCCCCTCGCTCGCCGCCGAGTTAAGAGAGAGGGGGCTGCGGTGTCATCGGTTGCCTGCGAGACTCTGCAGAAGACCGCCACAGGCGCCGATTTGGTATACACATTACAATGCGGGCCCCTCACAGGCGCCGAATGTTCGCCGATGCACTGAGGCTTGGTCGCGGGTTAAGATGCCTCTCAAAACGGTCAGGTTGTTTCCGCTTTGATTTTTCGCGATTCATGTCCGTTTTCGGTTCCGTTGTATTTCTATGTTGGTGGAAAGTAACACGGATTTCCGTTTCCGTTTCCGTTGCCGTGTCCGATGTATTTTTTGTTAGTTTTCAGCGTGCCGTTTTGTTTCCGTTTCCGTCTCTCCCTCAGAGGTGGTCGGTCATTTTGCGCACCCAGGTTGGGGACTTTTTGCATCCCTCGGTCGCCGTCGGAGGCGCCCGGAGCGGAAGAGGCGCTGCCGTCTTCGACGGGCACGGGCTCGGGCGGCCCGTCCGGGCAAGCCGCGCTTGGTTAGCGCTGCCATTCCGATTGCGTTGCCTCTACTGGCTAGCCCTGTTGACTGAGACGGCTGCGTCGGGGGACTGAAGCAGTATTCCTCCCCATTTTCAATTCCCCGTTGCTCTCCCTGCCCGCCCGCTGCCCGCTACGTTATTTCGTTTTCAGTGCGTTTCCGGTATGTCTTCAGCTCACGTGCAGCCCACCCCAAAAAATATTCGCCTGTAGTTCCACACCCACCGACGCAGTCGTCTCAGTCCAGGGTGCCAGCCAGCAAGGCCCGTCCTCTCGGGATGGCAGCGCTCACCAAGCAAAGCGTAGGAAACTGACATATGCAGACGAGGGTGTAGACGGGGCCGAGCCCGTGCCCGTCGAAAACGGCAGTGCCTCCGCCCGCGACTGGCGAGACTGCCGCCGCCGCTCCAGTCTTGCTCTCGCATGCCCGCTGTTCCCTACCCGACAGAGGTTGGGTTGGGATCGTTAGATTTTGAGAGCCGGCCTCACGTCCGTTACGTTACGTCGGGCACGTTCTCTACAGGGGCATCTTCAAAAATAGCCCCCCAGAATTTTTGGGGGACGATTTGTTCTACCATTTGTTGGCCATTGTGGAATCTGTTTTGACTATTTCTTATTTTCCGCCTGTAGGGGGACACGCCTGTCTCCCCAGGTCCCCCGAGTGTCCCCGAGAGTCGCGCCTCACGCCACTTTGCATACCGCGGCCACCAGAAGCCCAGGTCCCGCGAGTGTCCCCGAGAGTCCCTCCTCGCGCCACACCACCACCTACCAGAGCAAGTCCGATCAATAGATACCATATCGTGACACACCACATCGTAACATAACACACCATGACAACGCAGTGCATACCTAAACACATAAACACAGCGTATAGCATCACATACCATGACACTGCAAGCATACCATATGACAGCATCGTATACCCGAGCACATCAACACATAACAGGTCACAGCCCCAAATAGCCTGGCAGAGCAGATCATAGCTCAGCATCGCATACCAGCGCAGGCTATGACAGGTCGGAACATTCATATCATAACATAACGTAGCATAACCTACTGCAGCATGACATACAATAGCATGGTATTACATACCATGGCATAGCACACCACGACACAACACAACAATACAGCACACCTAATATGACAGCTAGCATAGCAGCACCCATGACAAGTCATAGCATGCCAGAGCGGGGCATACCATATTCAATCACATTAGAGCATAGCACATCAAACACATACGCGATTGCACACTGGATAATGCAGAACAGAGCACAGCACCACACCTCAGAACTCATCATAGCATAGCATAATTAAACATTCCATACCATTAATAAACTTTCGTGGGGTAACATGCCATTGCAGATAAGATGGCTCCGTAGCGCAGCATCACATCTGATAGCATTCCACAACATTTCAAACGAGAAGTGCGCACCGTTGGGAACAAACGCCGAATAGTTCGGTGGGGAACGCTCGAAGCAAAACATGCTGCCTCGTTGCGGTGGCCTTGGGAGGTTCTGGTGGGCGCCGTTTTCAACAGTAGCTGCTCTGTTCCGTTTCCGTTTCCCAGTGGCGCCAGTTTTTTCATTTTCGAGTTTCGTATTATCTCCGTGCTCAAGTCTCCAAGAGCGAAAACCGAAAACGGGGAAAGCGAACATCGCCTTGACCGTTTTGAGAGACAGCTAAGGTCGCGGGCGGTCGCGGACGGGTCGTGCACGGGCCCCAAGTGTGTCGCGATTGGCTCGCACGCTGGTCTCAGGCGGGTTGACGGGTGGGGCGCGGGCGGATCGCGGGCGAGGAAAACAACATTATGATCCAGTTCTTTCCAGAAGCCTCCTTCCTGACTCTGTGATTGGAGCTCGCGGGCTCAAGGCATGGTATTCTTTCGATACCTGTGATGCCCGATGATTGGACGCCGGTGTCCGATGATCCTGATGACCGCGCCGTGCCATTGAACGACGTGGGCAAGGCGCGCCATGTGAAGGATGAAGGCTTTACGAGGCTGCACGAGACCGTGAAGAAAACCTCTGCGAGGCTGCACGAGATCGTGAAGAAGAACAAAAGTGCCGTTGCCTTGATCGGAGCGCTGCTCATCGTGCTCGTCGTGATGTGGTGGTTGTTGTACTACTTGGCGCAGCAGCATTCAGATTCTGTTAGCTCCTCCAGAGGGCCCCACGGCCATCCTCCGAACAGGATGCCCAGATTTCAAAGCGAAAGCGTATTGTCGGATACAAGCGCCCGGCCCTTTTTAACCATGTGTTACCAGCTCTCTTGCTCCGGCCCCATTTGTCATTCTTGGAGGCCCAGAATAAGTGAGGCACGTAACCGAAGAGCCGAAGATATGGCTGCTGAGCTCAGGGCTTCCCGATCTCTGATCGAGAGGAGGGGTCAGAAATTACGAGTTACCAAATGTGGTTCGTACCGCTTGGTGAATTTGGTTGCATGTTCAGCCTCGTGTTGGTGGTACGCCAGCGTTGTTTTTTTGTTTCGAGGCTCCTGATGCCTTGGATTGGACAGAGCCCTGAGTTCAAGCACCAAGGGTCAATAGCCTGAGGAGGAGAAGCGTGATGGGGAGAGGAGGATGTTGTGGAGGAGGAGGAGCAGGAGGAGGAGGAGGAGGAGGAGAGAGGAGGAGGAGGAGCAGGAGGAGGAGGAGGAGGAGGAGGAGGAGAGAGGAGGAGCGGGACCAGCGGGAGGAGGAGGGGAGGAGCGAGAAGAAGGAGGGGAGGAGCGGCACCAGCGCAGGAGGAGGAGGGCGAGAAGGAGGAGAGGCGGGAGGAGCGGCACCAGCGGGACAAGGAGGAGGAGGAGGAGGACGAGGAGGAGGATTCACTTGCCGTGACCCCAATCTTCGATCTGCGCCCGAAATAGTACGGACGTGAGCTGACGGAGACGCACTTCCCCCTTTCTCCTGCTTTTTCGACTCTCTGCACCTTCCCCTTCCCCTTCTATAATCCTTCCCCCTCCCCACCATCCAACCCACCTCATCCCTGCCTCCCCCCTGCAATGTACACAGGTCCGCGTGGCCGCGTGGCCCCCCTGCTGGTCGCGCAGAATTCGATGGTGTCCTTTCCGTTCGGAGGTTCCAGGTCCACCATTAGGGGAACAACATGTGACATGAACATAAAACTCGGAGGTCCGCGCGGATTTCTCGGATCGGCGCTGGACCCCCCCTCCCTGGCGCGCGGAGCGCGCCAGGGGCGGCGCCAAAGGCGCCGCCGGGGGGCCCCGGCGCCGATCCGAGAAATCCGCGCGGACCTCCGAGTTTCTATGTTTATGTCACTTGTTGTTCCCCTAACCATGACATTTGTCGGCGGACAGAGAAACGAAACACCACAATGGGAAGCGACGCGTGGGGTCGGCAGGATGTCTGGTAATTATGGCGCGAGCGCGCCTCGTCTGCCCCCCTGCTCCTTCCCACCATTCCCCCTCGCCCTCCCTCTCCCCTGCCGCTCTGGCCGCCCCCTCCCCTCAATGTCCCATTCCCCTCTCCTCGCCATGCGAGGGGGAGGGGGAGGGGGAGGGGGAGGGGGAGGGGGACGTGTTTGTGTGTTTCGGCCTCCCTCGTCGTTGAAGACGCCGCCCCTCCCGCCACAAGAGATGGGCGCAAGGGGGCGGTTGTATCCCCGCGCCCAAGCGCCCGCCGTCCGCACTGTTGCGACCTCACCCACCCCCCTTCACCGAGGAGCTCCTCCTCCTCCTCCTCCTCCTCCTCCTCCTCCTCCTCCTCCTCCTCCTCATCATCATCATCATCCTCATCCTCCTCCTCCTCCGCCTCCTCCTCCTCCTCCTCCTCCGCCTCCTCCTCTGCCTTGCCGCCAGAACGGGGAAGGTCTCGTGCGGGAAGGTACCTCAGGGACCCTTGCGAAGCCTTGCTCGACGCCATCCGTTTCCTTGGAGGGCAGAGGATGTTTCCGTGTGTCAGGGGTGGGAGCACGGCCATGTGCACCGTGGCGTACGGTTTACAAGGTCGTGGCCGTGTGACAAGGGGGGTCAGAACACTTCCAGGGACACCGCAGAGAATGTTTTATCTGGGATCATGGCCGTGTGACCAGGGTGAAAGCAGGGCCATGCGCTCCGGATCGCATGTTTTACAAGGGATCGTTGCCGTGTGACAGCGCTGAGAGCACGGCCATGTGCACCGTGGTGGACATTCTGCAAGGCATCAGCAGACACTTGGCGATCTGGGTGCGCCCAGATTTGTGGCGCGATCGCCTCCCTGCTGCAACAGAGATTGATGAAGCAAGACGACCATCAAGACAAAGTTGGGCAAATGTCATTCCAGCCTTTGCTTGGGGGGAAATTCGAGGATGTCTCAGGCTAAAAGGCTGCCGGCACCGGCATTATCGGGTTTCCCGTCCCCCGTGCGCGCGCTTTCTAAGCACAATTCGAAGTTTCTAACGAAACGCTATTCGGGGAATTACCTCCCGTCGTTATTTGCTCACGACGCGCGATACATGGGGTAGCTGCGAGGGCTGCAGAAAAGGGGCCTTTTGTAGGGCTCCCTAAGGGGGCCCTTTGAGGGCCCCCAAGGGGGGCTTCAGGGCCCGACGGGGGTACCTGTCTCCCCTCCTCCTCCACCTTCTGCTGCTGCTCCTCCTCCTCCTCCTCCTCCTCCTTCTCCTCCTCCTCCTCCTCCTCCTCCTCGTCGTCCTCCTCCTCCTCCTCCTCCTCCTCCTCCTCCTCCTCCTCCTCCTCCTCCTCCTCCTCAAGCCATTTGCGGCACGAGGGGCCTCTTGGGAACAGGTCCCCCGCCCGCACGGCACTCGCGCGTACCGAGCGCGGGCGGTCACCAGCGTGGCCGCTACGTGTTCCCGCGGCTTGAGGGGCGCCTCAGGCGGCAGAAGTCGAGTGCTGAACTTGTTGTGAATTCTTGATGGGCCGCAGTGGCAGTGCGAGGGCCAGGAGCAGAGATGGTGCGAGGCCCCCGTCTACACATGGCAAGCGTCGTCAAGCGTATTTTGTCTGTCGGAATTGTCCTGGCTCTTGGGTTTAATGCAATCGGGCGGGATCGGCTGGATGGGAGTCATGCCGCACCTGTGGAACGCCATGGCCCAAGCAGTCCACCGCCACCAAGAAGAAGGTCACTTTCGCCATCCAGGATGGCGAGGCCAGCGGCGGCCTCCTCGAGCAGCTGCTCCCGAAGTTCAACGCTGCCCTCGGCGCCAAGCAGGACGACCAGGTCCATGCTATGCTGCTGGTCTGCCCCGAGCTGGGCGAGGCTGCTAAGCCGCCACCGCCCAAGGCCCCCGAGGTCCTCCTGGAGCAGTATGCGGCCGAACTGCGGAGGTTCCACACGGCCCAGGGCAAGCTCAAGAACCAGTTGGTGGCCAATGCCAAGCACGGCAAGGAGTTGCTGGACAAGCTGGAAGAGAACGTCCGCGCCTGTGCTGAGGCCCAGGCTGAGGTCAACCGCCTCACGCACCTCACGTCAGCCGCGCAAGGGGCAGGACAGGGAACCCCCGTCGCATCCGAGGGCGACAAGGGAGGTGCTAGTGACAGCTTCAAGTTCCCTGGGCTGCTCGCAGAGGACATCGAGCTCCTCACCCCAGAGCAGAAGGCGGTGTACGAGGAGGCCCTGCAGCACGCGAAGAAGGCCAGCAGGTGTACCAGTCGGCGGCGGACATCGGGCAGAAGGCGCAGGAGGCGGCCAGCACCCTCAGGGAGCTCCGCGAGAAGGCCACCACGGCCAAGCGGCGCAAGGCCGACAGTGCCGCAGGAGTGGCTGCGGGTGCATCTGCAGATGCCCCAGCTCGTGGAGAAGGTGCTGAAGATGCTAGTGCTGCCCCGACGCCAGGGCCGCCCGACTTCAGCGATCCGAAGAACGTCGACGTCTACATGCAGCGCACCGCTGCTCTCAAGGCCAGGGCAGCTGCGGCTGAATCCACACGTACGAAACCCACATCCACACCTACCAAAGTGCCCCCCCCCCCCGCAGCGAAGGAGTCAGGGCCTGCGGCGGCCACGGCACCGACGCCAGGCGGGTAACCCAGTTCACGAAGTATCCAGAGTACCATTCGCCCAGCGGGATCACGCAGCCATCTTCTTTGGCAACGCGACGAGCTACGGCGCCAAGGTCAAGAAGTTCATCGAGGAGTCTCAGTTCGACGTCATTGGATTGGCCGAGCATCACTTGCCACAAGTGAAGTGCCAGAGGGAAGAAAAGAGGCTCTGCAATTTTGGTTGGAGATCAGAAGGGACCTGGACGGCTGCCACGGCAACGGGGCGCTCGAAGAAGGGCACGCATGGGGGGGGGGCATGCTGGCTCAGACGGGCAACCTACGCGACGGGCATCCACCTGGAAGGTTCCAACGGGAAGAGCGTGTACCACGACGCGCTCAACGACATCTCAGTGGTGCTATGGCGGTTTCACGGTGCCACGTTTGCATTCATAGCGTGCTACCTTGATTGCTCCATCGGCCCGATCGGCGCCAACGCACGTACGTTGAATGCGATCCTCCGCATAGTCAAGACGCTTGGAATCCCTTGGCTCTTGGCGGGCGGCTTCAATGCTACCCCGCAGGAAATGATGGAGGCGGGCTGGCTCCAGGCGCTGAACGGTTTGGTTGTCACCCCAGAGGGGGCCAAGATCACCTGCACGTCGGGCAAAGGCCGCATGATCGACTACGTCATCATCCCACCAAGCTTCCGCCCATTCTTGGGCAGCGTGCGCCCCATCCAGAATCTGCCATGGGGCCCGCATATCGGCCTCGACATCCGCGTGGTGGCACGCTCAGCTTCTGTTTTCTTGCGGGCCCCCTGTCTCCCTGTCCGTCTTGAGGTACCACAGGGGGTAGTCCGAGTTCCCAAGGGAGTCAAGAGATGCCAGCGCGACCGACAGCGTCATCAGAAGCTGCAGGAAGCTCGAGATGCGCAGGACCTACAGCACGGCGACCTGCTGAACGACGACGATGACCACCTGCTGGACGACCACTACGTGCAGCAACGCGGCCGTCGGTGCGATGACAGGGATTGGCTCTCGCACGTGCGCGAGGCCCAGCAGATCGTCGACGCCGGCAACTTGCAGAGCGCGGCCGACGCCAGGCATAGCCTCGCCTACCAGGGGGGCCCGCGCATGAGTGACGTGCTGGCGCGCCAGCGCGCCGTCTGGTCCGCCGCGGCAGAAGGGCACCTCTCCGAGCTCTGCGAGGCCGGGCCCAAGGCATCAGCACGGCGAGGACTGCCAGCACGCTACCGCTGGCAGAAGGCTGCGCGCCAGCCTCAGCATTCTCTCTACGGGCATTCCTCGGCCGATGAGGTGAATAGCCATTGGGCGAGCCTGCGCGCCAGGGTCCAGGAGCGGCTCATCGCCGTGGGCCGTTCCAAGCATACGAGGTACCAACGTCAGGTCAAGTTCACGATTTCTTTTATTCTCTCTGAGCTCAAGGCTCTCCATGACAGACAAGGCCCTGTGCCTCAAGGACATGAGCACGACCAGCAGGTAAAATGGAGAGTCTTCCGAGATGGCGAAAGTGTCATCACCATGGGCCTAGGCATCCAGCACAGCACGGAGTTCCACCTCTGGCAGCTGTTCGCCATGAAAGTTCAAGCGCGGGCCCAGCGCCGCGCCAGCCTGGCGCGGCGGCAGACGCGAGGCGAGATCGGCAAGTGGGCGATCAGCAGCACCAAGGGCTCCATGAAGGGTGCCCACCGCTACCTGAAGCAGCTGGAGCAGCGGGCGCTGGCGGAGACCTTCGCGGACCCCGCGGGGCAAGGGGCGCGCGACACGGTGCAGAGGGCCACGGAGATCAGAGCGGCCTGCTGGGCGGAGCGATGGACGTCCCAGTCGCATCGGCTGCCTGCGATCCGCGCTGCCCTCGGTGAGCTCCGCACTCGTGCCCGCAGTGAGCTGGCGCAGCGGCCCTGCCGCGACCGTGGCAGCTCGGTGCAGGCGCTTCGCTTTTTTCCGAAGACTTCGGGCAAGGGCTCGGACCAATGGGCGCCATCCCACATCATGGCGCTCCCCGACAAAAGGCAGGAGGCTTTCGTCGCGCTCCTGAACATGATCGAGCGCAGCGTCGCGCGGCCGCACCAGCTGCTCCACAACTGGTTCGCCCTGCCCCCGAAGGGCTCTAAGCAGGAGATTGGCAACGAGCGTGACATCGGCCTGCTGCCCATGCCCGTCCGCATCTGGGGTCGCATGACCAAGACCCCGCTGACTGAGTGGTGCGACGCTAAGGCCTCGCACTGGGACGCCGCAGTCAAGGGTGGCAACGCGCTCCAGACCGCCCTGCTCACCATGGTGCTGGATGGGGCCGGGGCGCACATCGGCATCAGCGAGCAGAGCAACTTCCTGGTCGACGTCGAGAAGTTCTACGACCATGTGGATCTGGGGCTCATGATCCGCCAGGCCCTGGACCTCGACTTCCCGCCCGTCGGGCTCTACCCTTGCTGCCTCACCTACCTGGCCCCGCGCGTGGTGAAGGCCAACGGAGCTCGCGCAAGCGCGATCATTCCCAACTGCTCCATCGTGCCTGGATGCGGGATTGCCAATCATTGCGCCCGAGTCTTCCTCTACCGACTACTCGAGCAAGCACATGCTCAAGCCCCTCTCGCCAGGATTCGACCGTGCGTTGATGATGTCCACACCAGGGTTGAAGGACCAGGTCATTTGGTCCTGGAGCAGACGAAGCACGTGACAGGTGCACTGGTCGAGGGTACGCTTGCCTTGGGCCTCAAAGTCTCGCCAAAATCTCTGCTGATGATGACCAACTCCGAGCGCGGGGGCCAAGTGTTGAAGCACGTTGCCGAAGCCACGGGCGTCCACATCAAGAAGACAAAGTGGGCCAAGGACCTAGGAGTTGACTGCTCCATGGGGACGAGAAGGGCATGTTCTACATCACGTGGGCGCATGAGCGTGGCCCAGGCGAGAGCTACCCGCGCATGTCTTTTCCGACGACTAGGTCGCGGCAACAAGAGGACCAAGGGCATCATGTTGCACGCCGCAAACATCAGGGCGAAGTTCAGTTACGCGGGCCCCGTCTTGGGCATCTCTCCTTCGGAAGTGGCGCGTCGGCGAGCCCAAGCCGCCGACCTCGCTGGGCGCGCGGCGGGGGGGCGCTGCAGTGCGACCATCATGCTGATGCACTACCAGGACGACGAGCCCAGGATGAGCGCGGCCACGGATCAGGTCAAGCATTGGTTGCAGTTCTGGCGTGCCCACCCTGAGCTCCATGACAGGGTGCGTAGAGGTTGGCTGGCTGTATTACGCAGGCTGATCTACCTGGAAGCGAGAGCACGGTGGCGATGGACTACTGGACCGATGGGAGCACTCATCCTCGTTGCGGGATCTCGGATGGGTACCGCGTGCGCCAGACAGGTGGGTAGATGAGCACGGGGATGAACGGCTGTTCGAGGCGAGCAGCGAGCGCGGGGACATCCTCGAGGCACTTCGCGCATCCATCCGCAGAGCGCTCTGGAGGCAGGCTGGAGATCATCCGCTGGGACAGGGGCTCGCTGAAGGCGGAGACCTCCATATGCTTCGGGTCAATCTACGGAGGATGAGGAGGCAAGGGCGGCCGGCGGAAGCGGGAGCCCTGGAAGCCAACTCCCTAGCCAGTATCTGGACCCAGTCACGAGCAAAAGCTGCAGGATACAAGGTCGAGGACGATGACTGCCCGCGCTGCTCCCTGGCCAAGGACGCGATAGCCCACCGCCTGCACGACTGCCCGCAGAACGAGCTGATGGAGCACGCGTGGGTAGCGCGCACGGAGCGCTTGTGTGAGGTTGCTAAAACAGATTTAAGCCAGGGCAAGAATGTAGGTTTCTGGACCAGAGGGATAGTCCCTGCGGAGTGGAACCCCGTGCCCCCACCACCTGCCTGGGACTCGGGCCTGGGGCAGGATGTCTGGGCCGTGGGTCTCCCTCCGCCTGACCTGGACCCTTCTTTCGACCTCCTCTCCTCGGATCTCTACCCCCTCAGGGTCCAAGAAGGTTTTCCAGATGGCTCCGCCACGTCCAGTGACGCCCGAGTCTGCCGCGTTGGCTGGGGGGTGTACTTCCGTGTCGAGGGAGAGGCTGATCTGGACGTGGACCCGGGAGCTCTCCGAGGGCTGTATGGAACCATCGACGGGGTGCAGACTGCGCCCGCCGCGGAGCTGGCGGCCCTCTGCTGGGCTTTGAAGGCTACCAAGGGCCCGATTCTGCTTTGGACGGATTGCCAGTTTGTCTTCGACGGGTGGAACCTAGGCCTCGGAGAGCGACCCCAGGGGCCCCTCGCAAGATGGTGGTTCAGAATTCGGCGCGCCCCCGAATCGAGAGGCGAAGGAGCTGTTGTCTTTCGTAAATGTTTTTCGCACCTAGACGCCGAGTCCCATGTCCGAACGGGACAAGCGCCAGAAGTCTTTCGTGGGAGCGAGATGGCGGACTCATTGGCCCAGCGCGGGGCCGAGGCGGCAGCGGATTTAATTAGGAGCCAGGTGAAAGCCCTCTGCCTAGTTGATGCCAGGGCCACCCTGGTCCACCAGAGAATGGGGGCCGTGCTGGCCCAAACTTGCAGCGAGGTAGATAGGACCTGTCGTGGGGAGTATGGGGCGGTTGGGTCGCTTGGGAAACTCACGCGTTTTCAGGAGCTGGAGGTCCGCGCGGGCCATTGTCTCCGTCGTCTAGGGAACGGCCAGTAGTGCTGTATAGCCTGCCGACAGTCCCCAGGGCGGTCTTCTGTGATTGATTGGTTGCTGTCTGGGAATTACCTCGGGGATGAAGCTGCGAGGGACCTCAGCGAGACTGGCCACCACGTTCACGCCCCCCCCACCTTGGTTAGAACCCTCCGCGTGGGCGGCAGATCGGTGCACCCCTCGCACTCTATCGCCATGCAGAACGGCCTGGCATGGTGTTGGGGATGCGCCCGATATGCGACCATCGTGGGATGTAAAGGCAGGCTGTGCAAGCTCGTTGATGAATGCCCCAAGGTTTGTACGCCTTCGGGGCGCACCATGCTGAATCGTCTCCGTCTGGGTAAGCCCCCGAAAGCGGGGATGTCATGGCCCATTCCCCCCGCAGGGGGGGCCAGCGGACTTCCGTTGCCTGTAGTGGGCAGCTCGTCCAAGGATTTTGGGAGGCGGACGGACGGGGAGAGTGGCCGCTTGCCGAGGCACCCTCCACCCCGAAGGAAGCGTTAAATTACGAGTAATTTAACAGCGAGGAGGCGTAGCACTGCTCCGACCTCCTTTGTAGTAGCAATCCTAGCAATCCTCCTCCTCCTCCTCCTCCTCCTCCTCCTCCTCCTCCTCCTCCTCCTCCTCCTCCTCCTCCTCCTCCTCCTCCTCCTCCTCCTCATCCTCCCTCTCCTCCTCCTCCTCCTCCCCAGTGTCTCGCTCCCCCCCCCGTAGGTCGCGCCCAAGCGAGGGGGTCTGGAGTTGGCGCGCCCCCTCCGCCAAGGACGCCGGGCGTGGACGGGAGCGCGTGGGCGAAGTTCCCGAGCGGGCTGCCGGCGCACTGCCAGCTGCAGCACCTCGACGAGCCACGCTTGCTCCACATGGCGAGCACGCCCGGCCAGTCGTCGAAGGCGCTCTCGGGCACTGGTCGGGGGCGGCGAGGAGGGGGGGGGTGGCAGGGGGGGGGGGGGATACCATGGCGGGGGCCATGGCACCTCCCCAGATCTCGTGGCGCGCCGTCTTATTTCAATACATCCCCGCCCCCCCCCACCTGGACCGCGCACATGCCGCCGCCCCCGATTCGGGGACCCCCCAATGCGGCGGCGAACCCCGGGGGGGAAGTGACAAGGGGCGGGCCTCTTCAGAAGGCTTGGAAGTCCCCTGGCCGTCTGAGAAGTTTTCTAAGCGTTCTCCGAGGACGGACATTTTTTTCAGAAAGCGCGGGGGCTTCTGAGAACCCCCGCCGCCTTCTGAGAAGGCCTTCTCCTTCTCACTTCCCCCCCTCGCTCGCCGCCGACAATGGTGTGACTTTGAGATCTGGGCGTTGCATGATGTTTCACGTCCAGCGTTTTTCGTCCGGGTTTCGCGTCCCGGGACCATCAGATCGATCCCGCTCGAAAAATGACGCAGAAAGATCGGGTCTAGGGCGCTGGTCGCGATTTTTCGCGATGTTGCAGTTTTTGGCAACGTCGGATCTGGGGGGAGTCAGTGGGCATTCGGGATCACCGCACGGGCTTGGGACTCGGGTCGTTAGCCGAGGACGTCTCGGGCGACTGAAGCTCCGAGGTTCCAAAACCGTGCGGAGACGCACCTCGCTGTGAGGTCGCTGGGGATCCCAAGGTCACTACGCGGTCCGTCACCACACGGCTTCGGGGCCCTGAAGGGCTGCAACCTTGGGGGGGACCAGCATTTCCAGACATTCATTACCAGCCTCGAACGTATTCCTATCCTTAAGATTGACACGCCAAAAAGCGATGACAATCTTAGGGATGCGCCCTCAAAAAAAAGGGAATCCCTAACACCCAGCGCTCGCGGACGTCTGGTGTGATGCCAGTGTTTGGGTCACTCGCCGACTGGCGAGGGAGGGGGCCCCGAGGAGGCGAGCGCTGCCGCCGCGGGTGCACGGCACCCCGCGCGGCAGGTGGGAGCTCCCCTCGGTAGGGCCGCCCCCCCCTCGCCACGGCAGAGTGCGAACTGCTCGACCAAGGAGTCGACCGCCTTATGCAGAGCCTCCAAGCAGCCCCGAGGGCCCCCCAGGATGAAAAAAAAAGGGAATCCCTAAGTTTGGCATCGTGATGAGGAGATGCCCAGCATAGGGATAGGGATAGGGATATGTTCCAGGCTGGTAAATTCAGGGGAGGAAAAAGGTATCAATGCAGCGACTCGCCCCGGAGAGCTCTCGTCGCCACGGCCGGATTGTCTTCGAAATTCTGGACAGAACGCACCTTGGTTCGGGGGTGGACAGAACCCCCAACAGTGACACGTCGATTAGTGAATTGTCCGTTTGCGGTTCTCGAGAGGGCGCCGTGGCCGTTATTTTCCAGGCTTGCGCCCGCCAGGTTTGGGCCTCAGGTCGTTTTCACTAAACCACGTTTTACTAAAGGGGGGTCTGTCCATCCCCGATTGGCAGATGTCCAGAGAGCAGCGTTGGTATTGGTGCCTTCTCGTTCCCTCACCCAGAATCTTGGCATCGTTCGGACGTGTGCATTTTTCCCTCGGCGAGGACCATCGAGGAACATCCTTGATCATTTGGCGAAAGAGCCACGCACGAAACCGACAAAAAACACAGGACATGGACGTCCGAGCGATGGCCAGGGGTTGCGTAGCGAAAAACACATACGTTATGTTCGCAGTGTTGTGCCTCTGGGGGCCCTCGCCAGTCCCCGCAACCGTGAACGAGCGACTCGGGACTGAAAGCCGATCTTCCCGGGGACCAGATGTTGAAAATATTGAAACATCAGATGTCAGGATATGAGATTTCATACCCATCGGGTCCAACATTCCATCAGGTTACTCTTGGGAGGTGGTCACATTCAGCATTGGCGCTGGTCCGCTTAATCTTGGGCCGAGAATGTAGGGTAATCCGGCTACATTACTTCTGAATTGGGCTGAATCGTTTTACATCGTTCTTGCGAAAACCTCCCAGGAGTTTCCTCCGACGTTCCAGCGGCAGGTCTGCTCGTCCAGTATTGCCTCTGGCGGAGCAAACTGCTTCCCGTCCAGAGGGTGATGGGGATCGGGACCACGTCGGCGAGGGCCGCGAGCGTGATTGTGAGGACAAGCAGGAGGAGGACGGGGAGGATGGGGAGGGAGAAGACTTGGGTGGTGGGGGCGGGAGGAGGGCGAACGGGCGGAGGGAGGGGGAAGAGGGAGAAGGAGCAGGTGGAAGGATAGGACGAGGGGCAGGAGGCAGATCAGGAGGACGGGGAGGGGGGAGAAGCAGGGGGAGACGTGTTCTCCAACAAGGGGCGATCCCGGCCCTGGACCCCCCTTTCCAGGAGCGCCCTTGAGAGCAGAAGCCGCCCGCAGGCGTTCAAGGTCGAGCACGTCCACGACGGGAGCCTGCCGACCTCGAAGCTGCTCCTCCTCCTCCTCCTCCTCCTCCTCCTCCTCCTCCTCCTCCTCCTCCTCCGCCTCCTCCTCCCTCACTCTCCTCCTCCTCGTCCTCCTCCTCCTTCTCCTCCTCCTCCTCCCTTTCCTCCGCCTCCTCCTCCTTCTCCTCCTTCCCCTCCTCCTCCCCCTCCTCCTCCTCGTCCTCGTCCTCCCCCTGTTGAAACACTGAGGGTGTGTACGTTCAAATTGTGCGTTTTCCATCGGAACTGGGGCGGTTTGGGCCTCCTGGGGCCGTCTTGGAGCTCTCTTGGGACGTCTTGCCGTCTTGAGGCCACCTTCGGTTGCCTTCGATGCCTCCTTGGCGTGTTGGAGCTCAGCTTGAGCAAGGTTGCGCAGAGGGACTCTGAGGAATCTTGGAGGCCACGGGGTGCAGAAATGAAGGCTCCCGGAGGCCCACGGGGAACCCTTGGGGAGCTTGGAGCCCTCCGCCCCGCAGGGCCCTCCGCGTGCCCCGCCCCCTTCGAGTCGCATCTCGGACCCCAGGGGAGGGGGAGAGGGCAGTCAGGGGCAACGAGGGGGGGGGATTGGCACAGGAGGGATGCAACGACCCCCAATCGCTCATTGGTCGCCGATGGGGGCCCGACGGCCCCAACCTGCTCAGGAGCGTGCGGATTTGCTGTCGGAGGCCAGTCGCCGATCGATCGGCGACGTATCGCCGATTCCGGGCCGATGTTTCCCCCCTATGCCCCCCTTGTCGCTGCCCCTCAGGAAGGGGCGCGGGTGTCTTCGGATGTGCTGCCTGGGGTCCGCACGGACATCACTGTGTTCGTGATCGGCGGTGCCTATCCTATAGATGTGTGTCCTTTGCCACCGTGCTTTTGTCTTTCGTGCTGGGAGCAGTTGGATCCTTAAAGTGAGCCGCAAGGGGGCGCCGACGACTAGTCATGGCTGCCAGCATGTTCGGATTTCTGAGGAGTGTGTCGCTGAAGACTTCGCGCGGCTTGTACTTGGTAGCCGACAGACAGACCAGGAACATCTTCGTGCAGAAGAGCATGATGAATAAGACGAGTAGTTCCAAGAATGTGGGCCTTGAAGGCCATTTCACGGCAGTACATCAGGGGGGATGCCAGGTGTCTTTGAGAACTTCCAGCGGCGACTTCTGGAGCGCCTTGGGAGATGGTATGCTTGATGCGAGTTTCACGGAGGTAGGCGCAAGGGAGATCTTTGATGTGTGCCTCAATTCGGATGGTACGGTCGCCTTGCGCATGTGGGATGGTTCGTATGTGGACGCGGAGCAGCTGGTGAATAGAGATCACAGGTTCGCTGTTTCTTCCTCCGAGTTATCTTCTTCGAAGACATTATTCAGAACACTCGAACGTGGCGACGATAAAGTAGCTTTGGCTTCCTGGTATGGCACGTATTTGTCGGTTGATTCCAATGGCATCATCACTGCGAACAGCACCAACGTCGACAAGTCAGAATTGTTTACCATTGAACACGTTTCAAAGGATACATTTCTAATCGCATTGAAGACGTCATCTGGCAAATATGTTCAAATAGAGAATGGAAGTGTTGTGGCTACTTCTGGGAAGGTTTCGACATGCGCTAAATTCAACGTCAGTGAGAAATCTGGTGAGTTCATGAACCTCAAGGGTTGCCACCGGCATATCTCTGTGGAGAGAGTCCCAATCTATACATTCTTCGGGTACCGTGCCGTGTCGTCGGATGACAAATTCAAGTTCGAAAATGTGAATATAGGCAACCTTGCTGGAGTGATGTGGTATTTGCACAATGAGGTTGTCGTTGAAACGCCTAACAAGTTTGGTATCTCTCGTATTGTCAGGGCCCGGTTCAGGGTAACGGCTCCGATTGAGTTGGTATCAGTCGGGATGCATTTTGGCGTGCGGTTTGCTTACGATGCGGGAATGTGCAATGGCGCTGGGCAGGAGGAGTGGCAGGGCAACGGCTCGTGCGATCCGTTTTACAAGAAATATGGCTACTTCGTAGGCTGCAACAACTTGAACAGCTACCCATTCCCGATGCCATCTCAAGGATACCCGAACCATTATCCTGGAGCTCGATGGTACAGCTTGCCCGGCGAGTCTTTTTGCGGGGAGGGCGACATCGTTCCTACAGGCGAGCCGGACTGCATCTACAGTTACGAGCTCGCAGGGGAGATCGACGTTGCTGAGTTGGCGGGCATCGAGGACTACGATGCATTCGCGCACGGCTTAGAAGCGCTTGAACATTGTTCATCTCATCTCAGTTGGGTGTAGTGTTCCGCCCTGCCTGGCCAACGTATATGTTTGCGCTCGGCATGCTCTTTTTTCCTCATTGCATGTTCCTTACGTAGATGTCTCGCGTGTCTTTGGTCCCGCCCGCTCACTTGTCTTTGGTCCTTGGCTCCCCTTGAAAAGTGAAATCATGACTTGCTCTCCGCTCCTCCAAGGTGCGCCAGGGAGGGCGCGAGTACGAAAGAGCCTCAGACGTCGGCAAGTCATGCGGCTTCTGGGACAAGAAGTTCGACACGGATGCCTGCAACGAAAGACTCAAGGCTGCCGAGCACATGTTCGCTGAGAAGCACCCCAGCATGCCCCAGGAGCGCGGGGACACAGTGGAGGGGAGCGGGCGGAGGGGAGCGGTGTTGGCTCCGTCGCCGTGCACCCTGAAGCCGCAGCAGTGAACCCCTCACGTGGGGCGTTCCAGATAGGGCCTCGCCTTCGGTCTTGGGCACCCTCTTGGGACCCTCTTGGAGCTCCGTTGGGGCCCGCTTGGGCCTCTCTTGGGCCGTGTGGGGAGGACACTGGACCGTCTTGGGACGTCTTGGGCCGACTGTGGTCTGTCTTGAGCCGCCTTTTGGCCCCCTGGAACGCCTCTTGGGCGGTCGGTCCGAAGACGCGAAGCGCGCATGTTGTAACAATGTACGTTTTTCGAAGGGAGTGGGCGCGCTCAGGTACTTGTGTGTACGCATGTGTATGTGTATATACACATATTCACGTGCTCGATATTATATGAACATATCTATATGTGTATCTAGATGTACGTATATCCAGTTGCCTGCGGCAAGTCCCGCCGCCGTGCCAGCCTAGCATCCTCGGCGGCTCTCCTTCGAGGGGGCACCGGAGGCCGTACATGCGAGGGATGAAAATCATGGTAACGATTGTGATGATGATATGATCATGATGATGATGGTCATCCATCATGATGATGATTATGATGATTCTGGTGATGATTGTGTTGATGATGCTGATGCTCATGATGATGATGCTGATGATGCTGATGCTGATGCTGGTGCTGATGCTGATGCGGATGATGATGATGCTGATGCTGATGCTGATGCTGATGCTGATTGTGATGATGATGCTGATGCTGATGCTGATGATGCTGATGCTTATAATGATGATGATGATGATGATGATGATGATGATGATGATGATGATGATGATGATGATGATGATGATGATGATGATGATGATGATGATGATGATGATGATGATGATGATGATGATGATGATGATGATGATGATGATGGTGATGATGATGATGATGATGATGATGATGATGATGATGATGACGATCGTTGTGATATCGTGGGGGCACTCTCGGGGGCTTGTTGACGGCAGTTTTGAGGCCTGTTGCGGACCGTCTGGCGGTCGTGGTTGTTTTGGGGCTCTCTTGGGCTGACTTGAGCGCCTCTTGGGCCGTTTTGGTGTTCTCTTAGGCCGCCTAGGGACCCTCTTGGGGGCCTCTCGGGTTGTCTTGGGGCTGTCTTGGGGGCCCCCTGGGGCCGTCTTGGAGTGTCGGACGCTTGAAAATGGGATAACGTGAAAAACACAGGAAACACAATGGATATCATTGATTTTTGCCCTTTGGGGCCCTCGAGGGGGTGCTCTTGGAGCGCTCTCGGGGCTTCTTTGGGGCCTCTTAGGCAGTCTTGGAGGCATCTTGGGCCATCTTGGCGGCCTTGCTGGCTTCCCAGGTCCGTCTTGGAAGCCATCTTAGGCATTCGGGATGCCGCCTTCGAGACCGCCAGGGACGTGCCTGGGCGCCGACAGAGCCTCGGGAAGAAGGGCCAGTGCGCGAGACGAGGTGCGGCGGTGAGGGGGGGCCCCAGAAGATTACAGAAACCCTGCCAGGCAAGGTACTACTACTATTACTACGTGTCAGGGGCACGGTATCTATTTATCTATCTATATACATCTATCTATCTGTGTAGAGTGTAGAACGCGACGCGTAAGTTCACGAGCACTTATGGTTGAGGAAGAACGATGTGCAAATACTACCAGATTCTCAGCCACAGAAGGCAAATCAACCGCTGGGACTGGCCACGAATCCGGCCACGCCGCTGCTCTTCCCGCTCCAGATCTCCGGCAGACGTGTTGCGGGAGGGCAGGGTGAGGCAGCGAAGGGGGTCAGGACGAGCTCGACGGCCAGGAGCCACCGTGCGACTTCGACTGCTACCGATTCTACGACGGCGACCCGTACGACCCGCCGGACCAGTGCAACGAGACGCTGGAGGCCGAGGTCGCGGCACAGACGCACCCGATGTCGGCCCCCGCTTGGACGTGGGATTACGGCATGAACGTCTCGGGGGTGTGAGGCCATTGGCCGAACATGCCGTTTTCACCTGTCAGTGCTTCCCCCAGTTGATTGGCGGGGGGCTGAATGATCTGCACCTTGACCGCAGTCTTCCCCGCGCGTGTCCAGTAATTGTTACCTTCTACCGCAGGGAGCTGTAGCCCGAGTGGGCACCTTGAGTTTCTGGCGTCGCTTTGCTCTCACAACGGGCGATTCTGCCTTGCTTCGGGCCCCGGGACCCTCGCGGAATGATCCGGCTCGAAAAATGCACAATGAAGCTTGGGTCTAGGGTTAAGTCGGGCATGTCCCTCTACATGAGGAATCTTCAAATTTAGTCAAAAATACTACGGGAACGATGTGTTGATGATTGTTTGACTCTTTTTGAATATTGTTTTGGGCATGTTTCCCCACAGCCAAAGTGGTTTTCTTGTTTTCTCTGGACACCCCGCGCAGGAACGAGAGAGCACACCCTCTCCTCTTCTCTAATCGCGCACTCATTCACTCAAGCGCTCACACACTTCATCACTCACACTCACTCACACACACACACTCACTCACCAACTCAGACACACACACACACACACACACTTACTCACCCACTGACTCACCCACACACACACACACACTCATCATCATCATCATCATCACTCACTCACTCACGCACTCACCCACTCACTCACCCACCTACCCGCCCACTCACTCACTCACACTCTCATCACCATCATCATCATCATCATCATCATCAGCATCATCATCATCACCATCGTCATCGTCGTCATCATCATCATTATTACCATCATTATCGTCATCATCATCTTCACTCACTCATGAATTTACTCACTCACTCATCTCAGGCGGGAGCTTCGTCTGTGAGTGAATTGCGAGGAAGTCTCAGGCGGGAGCCTCGTCTGTGAGTGAATTGCGAGGAAGTCTCAGGCGAGAGCCTCCTCCTCATGGGGTCCGCAGATCGTGTTATTAATCCGAGCGGGTCATCGGAACCCTGTAACCGTCGTCACTTCTGGGCTCCTGAGGCCTGAACATGAGGAAGTATCAGGCGGGAGCCTCGTCTGTGAGTGAAGTGCGAGGAAGTCTCAGGCGGAAGCCCCCTCCTGATGTGGCCCGCAGATCATGTGATTAATCCGAGCGGGTCATCGGAAACCTGTGATTATCGTCACTTTTGGGTTCCTGAGGTTTGTATATGGGAGAAGTGTCTGGCGGGAGCCTCGTCTGTGAGTGAATTCCAAGGAATTTTCAGGCGGGAGCCCCGTCCCTATGGAGCCCGCAGATCATGTTATTAATCCCAGCGGGTCATCGGAACCCTGTAACCGTCGTCATTTTTGGGCTCCTGGGGCCTGAGCACGGGGAAAGTATCAGGCGGGAGCCTCGTCTGTGAGTGAATGGCGAGGAAGTCTCAGGCGGGAGCCCCCTCCCTATGGGGCCCGCAGATCATGTTACTGATCTGAACGGGTCATCGGGAACTTGTGACTATCATCGCTGTTCGGCTCCTGCGGCTTGAAAATGGAGGAAGTATCGGGTGGGAGCCTCGTCTGTGAGTGAATTGCGAAGAAGTGTCAGGCGGGTGCCTCCTCCTTATGGGGTCTGAAGATAGTGCCATTAGTCCGAGCGGGTCATCGGAACCTCGTAACCGTTGTCAGTTTTGGGTTTCTGAAGCCTGCATATGGGAGAAGTGTCTGGCGGGAGCATCGTCTGTGAGTGAATTCCGAAGAATTTTCAGGCGGGAGCCTCCTCCCTATGTTGCCCGCAGATCATGTTATTAATCCGAGCGGGTCATCGGAACCCTGTAACCGTCGTCACTTTTGGGCTCCTGAGGCTTGACATTTTGGGGAGTATCAGGCGGGAGCCTCGTCTGTGAGTGAATTGCGAGGAAGTCTTAGGCGGGAGCCCCCTCCCGATGGGGCCTGCAGATCATGTTATTAATCTGAGCGGGTCATCGTTACCCTGTAACCGTCGTCACTTTTGGGCTCCTGATGCCTATATATCTGGGAAGTATGAGGCGGGAGCTTCTTCTGTGGGAGAATGAGCTGGTCGTCGGCAATTCTTTTTCTGTCATGGGCCCGCGTGCCCGAAATTGCGTAGGACACAGGGGCGATTGATGAGCTGACGACGGTGACGAGACAGCGGCCGGGCGCAGGGGTAACCTCTTGTGTCCGGGCTGGGGGTGGTACCCCGTCCTCGGCCGAATCGGGGACAGAGGTAGCCCTTTGTCTCCGGGCCGCCGGTGGTAACCCATCGGCGGCCGAATCGGGCGCAGGGGTAACCTCTTGTGTCCAAGCCGGGGGTGGTAACCCATCCTTGGCCGAAGCGGGGACAGGGGTAATCCTTGTCTCCGAGCCGCCGGTGGAAGGCGGAGGAGGCGGAGGAGGAGGAGGAAAAGGAGGAGCAGGAGGAGGTGGAAGAGCAAGATGATGAGAAACGCAGCGAGTAGAACGAAAATGAGCAGGAGGAAGAGAAGGACGAGAAGTAAGAGGAGGAGGAGGACGCAGAGGGCGGAAGGAACGCCTCCGCCAGCCGAAGAAGAAGAGGGCAAGGGGCAAGCTAAATAGATTCTCGCGCGGGGCCCGACCGTCGGAGCAATGTATGTTCCGTCCAAGAAATCCGCCTGCAGGGGGACATGCCCGACCTAAGTCTGCAGACGGGCTAACGGCGATGTATCAGGAGGGAAAAAAACACACAGACACAATTAATCCTCGATTCCCAGGAAAATATGGGAAAATATGGGAATTGGGGGGGAAGACAAAAACCCAGAAAATATGGGAACATATGGGGACTATTTTTATTTGTGTGTATTTATTTGTGTGTCCTAATTTCCCTTTAATGTAGGTAGCGGCGATGTAGGTTTCGGTATTGTGGAAACGCGTGGCTCGCGCTTTCCTACAACTCGCCGTGTCGTGCTCGCTCGGTCCATTCGCAGACCGGGAGTGTAGAAAAGTGTGGTCCGTGATCTCCTTCACCGTGGTTCCCAACATCACCGTTAAGCAAAATCGCCGTTAGCCCGGCCTTGGTAAGTCTGGGGTTCCAGTCGTGATTCTTCGCCGTGTTGCCATTGCTTGGCGCGGCCAGCGGGGCTTGCGAGGCGGGGGTGCTGCGCCGAGGAGGAGGAGGAGGAGGATCAGGAGGAGGAAGAGGAGCAGCAGGAGGAGGAGGAGGGGGAGGAGGAGGACGAGGAGGAAGAGGAGGAGCAGGGGCAGGAGCAGGAGGAGGAGGATGGGGGAGGAGGAGGAGGATGAGCAGGAGGAGGAGGAGGAGGAGGTCAGAGCGAGGGACTGGAGCTGCCTGAGAAGTTGCTAGAGGTGCAGAAGTGGCTCGAGGACAACGGGTACCAGAATGGACTGGGCAAGCCTGACTACGAGACGCTGGAGCTATCGGTGGGAATACGTACGCTACCGCCACCTGCTGCCCCCCCTGCCAATCAAGCGCAAGTCTTCCTATGAGGCCACTGGGCATCTGACACATCAGAATGGTCGGACACTATCTTCACTGATGGATCTGGGTACGAGTCCTCCATCCTGAATTATGCAGATGTGGTTGGTCAGCGATGCAAGCATCTGAACAAGGTTTGCCGCTAAGGATAGTGTGTGGGCCGCTCCCAGAGGCACGGCAGACAGTTGGCAGAGCTGAAAGATCTGCTGTTTATCAAGAGCTGAATCTGTCCCCGCACGTAAGACGGGTAGTGTCCGAACTGGCTGGTCTAGTGCGGGAAGTGAACAGATGGACGGCGCAGTCGGAGGCCTCGGCGGGTCAGCATGTTGATATATGGAGGAATATATTCGGTACGGTGAAGGAGAGGCCTCCTGCAGTTGCTTGGACGCCAGCGCGCAGG
Organism: Prorocentrum cordatum; assembly: GCA_963575745.1. Classification (NCBI taxonomy): domain Eukaryota; class Dinophyceae; order Prorocentrales; family Prorocentraceae; genus Prorocentrum; species Prorocentrum cordatum. The sequence continues at coordinate 449,605 of CAUYUJ010009835.1, forward strand.
GACGTCGACGAGTACCTGCAAATTGGCTTACATCCAGTATGGTGGTACGGTAATTGGTGGGACGATTATTTCGCCAAGGAAGGAGCGCTCACACATAGAGCGTCGAGAGTATTGGTGGACATCTACCAGGCGGAGTTGAGGCACCACCAGAACGTCAACCAGTACTTATCCCGTGTTATGGAATATATGGTCATGGACGGGGTTCGGCAAGACCCTGATCTACGACCGAAGCCACGGAAGGTTGGGGCGCCAGTGCAGCTGGCCATACAGCAGCATGTTCGTGGAGCTCAGGACGGCTACATGCGATGCATGCGATGTGGCGAGGGCGCGAAAGGACAGAATGTGAAGGCCAACCTGCAGGCGAATACTTGCGTGCCGACGGAGCTCGGGCGCTTCAAGTGCCAACCAAGCCCAGATCGACTACGCTGGTACGTTGGAGGTCCCTACAAGGCGGTTCGAGGCAGTGGCCCATGCGATGTTGGGAGCTGATCGTGTGTTGGGGGTTCGACCTACCATGGTGGAGGACATACTCGAGGAGAAGAGCCCGCACTGCTTTTCAACACTGGTCCGTACACGGCGTGGAGAAGGTGTGGCTCCTTCGGCGAAGCCTCGTCAGGCTCGTCAGGATTATTGCAACGATGCTCAGGGGGCCAAAGGTTGTGCACGTCCGCGGCCGACGGCAAGCAGATTGGAGCGTTTCCTCGATGGTCGGCACTCAGTTTCGGGAGCAGTGCTGAAACCCGTTGAGGCCAGTTCGGCGAGCTGGTCGAGAGGGTACTTTCTTTGATGGCCGCCCCCCCTTCGTTGCAGCGGATGTGTGTGAGCAACTTTCTGGCGGGCTGATGGTGTCAGCCCGCTTGGCCGCTGAGGGGGCGCCGGGGCCCTTTTCAGACTAGTACGAGGTCAAGCACATGCGCTACCTTTTTTTCTCTTCATGGCTGTATCCCCTTCGTTGCAGCGGATGAGCGAAAGCTCTCTTCTGGTGGCTGACGGTGTCAGCGCACTTGGCCGCTCAGGGGGTGTTGGGGCCGAGCAGCTACATACGTGGTCGCGGTCGTGACGGCCCTTTTTTCTGGCCACGCACCCGTCGTTGCAGCGGATGAGCGTAAACTCTATTCTGGTGGCGGACGGTGTCAGCCTATTTGGCCGCTGAGGGTGTGTTGGGGCCTTCGTCCTTACTGGAAGGTCGTGGTCCTGAGCGACCTCGCTGCCCTGGTTTCTGAGTATTGGTGATAGCTGGAGATTGTCTGGATCTGTTGTATGTTTGGTGGTTGTGAGAAGTATCTGGTTTTCTACGGCGACCACGTGGAGTGGGTGTTCGCGCCCTGAAGGCCGCGGCTGGCGGCCAGGTGGACAGACGATGAACTCGAGCGGGCCCGTCCTCGGGCTCGCTCCGATGCGCTCGCGGGGAGGAGGAGGAGGTGGAGCAGCAGGAGGAGGAGGAACGTCAGCAGGAGGATGAGGAGGCTTCGGGTTTGTTCCTGGTGCTTCGGCGTTCGGAAGATCGTTTGCCGTTTAGATTTCCGCAGCTTGTTGCTGATTCTCGCGGTCGTTCGACGTTCGAGGTTTCCTTCTGGCGTCTCCGTCTGGTCTCGGCGGTCTGCCAGCCTCGGGGTGTCTTCGAGCAGCTGTGCTTCGCCGAGAGCCAACTGGGGGCGCCCGAATCGTCCCGAACGGTTGCCTTTCACTCGAGCTATCTTTCAGAAGCTCAAGAGATGCCCTCCCTACCACGCCCCCTTCTTGCCCCTGCTTTCTGCGTTGTTTCGGCGGCGAGCGAGGAGGGAAGTGAGAAGGGGCAGGCCTTCTCAGAAGGCGGCGGGGCTTCTCAAAAGCCATCCGGCCTTCTGAAATGTCTTCTGTCTATTCGGGGAAGCCTTCGGAAACTCAGCCGAAGGTCCAGGGGCTTCCGAGCCTTCTGAGAAGGCCCGCCCCTTTTCACTTTCCCCCTTTGGCTCGCCGCCGATTGCTGGTCCTTCTCCTCCTCCTCCTCCTCCTCCTCCTCCTCCTCCTCCTCCTCCTCCTCCTCCTGATCTGCCCCCCCCTCCCGTCTCCCACCTCCCCGTTGTGGACCCAGGACACTTGTTCTGGTCCACTCCAGGCAAAACCAGCCCGCCCCCCCAGTGTTGTTACGCAGCGGGCAACCCAGCCCACCGTGCGCAGTTTGTTGCGTTACATTTAACCCGCACAGCAAGGATGAGCAACATTCCAAGATGCATTACCCCTGAATCCTTCCCCTTCGGCCCATCTTTGGCCGCTTTCGCTGGCCGCGCCCCACCCGCAGAGTGTCGACATGGCCTTGAAAGGCCCTTGCAGCCTTACCACGCATCCTCACTATAATGGTTGATTGCACTTGGGAACCATGGCGGGGTGGGCGCATCCAAAACCTTTAGGCAGTGGCGAAGTTTCCTGGTCTGCCTCGAGGCCCACGTAAGAATGTTTGACGGTCTCCCTGCGGTCTGCACGGCGTGTTCTTAAAACTTTTCTGACCGAGGTTTTTTTTTGGATACCTCGGCTCTCTGTTCTCAGAAAGCTGTCTTTGAGCAAAGACTCTTTCCAAGCACGGCCCGGATCCCCTGACGCTGTCGAGCCTGATGCCTTGGAGAGGCCTCAGGCTCGAGGCAGCTGCCCAATCCGTGGCACCCTCGCCTCTCGAGCAGCAGACGAACTGGTGCCATGGGGACACCGCCTCTTCGTGGCCCCCCGCTTTGGGACGTGCTTTAGTTCGGCTGCTGACGCCTCGCGGCGATTCACCGGTCGCTCTTGCATTGGGGAACGGAAGCGCGCCCCCACCCCCACCTGGCCCCCTTTTACATCGCCCCTCTGAGGCGGGGATGGAGAACCTCGAAACCCGAGTGCGAGGATGCTTCGCAAAAGAGGGGGCAGCACATTACACCCCGCGCCCACTTTCAAGGGAGGAAAACCCACCCCGACCCCGACAATTGGCGTCTACTAAACGGTCCTCGGCATTTCCTAACAGCCTTGCTCTGTTCGATTCATTGGCTGACGCCGCACCGCCGACCCCTTGAGGCGCCAGTGAAAGTGAAAAACGGAGTTTGCGGGACGATTCCTGGGGAATCTTGGGGTTTCAGCTTCTTTGGATTTCGTCGGGGGCGGTTGGCGGAACGCCGCTCTGCTCTTGGGCTTCTCTGGGCTCTCCTGGCAGCACTTTGGAAGCCTCTTGGAAGCTGTTTTGAGGCCTCTAGGAACCTCTTTTGGGCCTTTCGGGGGCCTCGCGGGAGCCTCTTGGGGGCCTGTTGGCGCCTCCTCCGGTTTTTTGGGGGCCGAGTGCTCGACATGTTCACTCGGGTTCCCCTTCTGGGCCTTCTCTTGGGGCCGTCCTGGGGCCCTCCTGGGTCGTTTTGTAAGCTTCTGGGACCGTCTTGGGGCCCTCTTGGGCCGTCTTGGAGTCCTCTCGGGGGCCTCTTGGGCTATCTTGGGTCGATCTTGAAGGCTGCTTGGGCCGTTGTGGGCCTCGGGAAAGCCCAAGAGGAGAATGCACTAAACATATACGCGTTCCCTCGGGAATGGGCGACTTTTGCTTCTGGAGGGCCTTTTGGGACGCCTCTGGGCTTCTTGGGGCGTCTTGGGGGCCTCTGGGACCGTCTGGAGGCGATCTTGTGCGTCTTGGGGCGATCTTTCGGCGCCTCGTAGCCCTCTTGGCCCGTTTTGGGGCCCCCTTTCAGGCTCCAAGGGTGCGGCCGGCACCTTTGCCCCCCGCCCCCCCCGTCCCCTCCAAACCGGCCGGACTGGGCTCCCGGGGGAGGGTTTGGGGAGGGGGAAGCATCTCACACGCCGTGACCCCAAGGGGTCGGCGGATTCCGTCCTTGGGTACGTTTGCTAAACGGCTTCGCTTGTCGGAGTGCTTATGATGGGGGTGGACTTCTGCTCTCTACACTTGCCCCCCCGTTCATGGGGAAGGAGAGCAGTCGGGATGGGGGTGCTCATTTGCTCCCCTGCCTGGACTCCGAGGACGACTTGTGTGCACCGTACCGCGTTGGCGTCTCACGAGGTGTCGTCGATCTTCGGCCCAGGACTGGTACGGTGCATCGTCTTTCGGCCCTCACAGGCGAAACACTATGGTCCGCACTACGTTGGAGCGAGGCCTGAAGGGAGTCCAAACATGGTACGGTGCATGAGCGAGTTCTCGTAATAGGGATACGGATACGGGCAGACGCTGCCGGCGAGGATGAGGAGCCTCTGCTGGTGTGTCCCGTCCCGGGGGCGTGGCTGCAGCGATGAAGCGGTTATGTGAGCCCGCCGGACGAGCGACGGTGGAGGTCAGGCCAGGGGTGCCGACAGAGGGGAGTGGCTAGGGTGGGGGTCTAGTTTAGGGGGGGAGGGGTCGATGTTCAATGCCCTCGGGCGGTTTCGTCGGTTCTCGGCGGATAATCAGCATCTGAACGTTCTCCAGCAGCTGCGCCTCGTCGAGGAAATTCGGGGGGGTGCACGAAGCGTCCCGGACGGCCGCCGGAGAGCTGAGTTCTGACCCGGAAACCAGAGGGCAATGTTGTTAGGGAGGAGGAAGAAGAGGAGGAGGAGGAGGAGGAGGGGGAGGAGGAGGATCAGGATGAGGAGGAGGAGGAGGAGGAGGAACATGGCATCATGGCACTGAAACGGAAATGTTAGGGCAGGATCTACTGAGGACCCTCTCGTGGCCAATCTGGGGCGGGGTGCCCACCCGAAGTCCGCCGAGGAGCGTGTGGTATCGCTGTCGGGAACCTCTCACTGCGATAGATATATGTATATATGACAGTAAATAGAATCACAAGTACAATGTTGTGCGCACGGATCCTGTTCCTGGCCCCCTCGTCTCAGAGGAGGACAGAGCCCGACATTTCTACGCCATCCGCAGGGCATTTCAGGCCTTTGTTGACCACTCCTGAGCGCCCTTCTAGTCTTAGTCGGACGCTCTGACCTCGATGTCCAAGGTACGATTGATATATAAGAATACATAGATAGATGTATCGGCGATGCATTTGTCGATTCCACGTCATTGCCCTCCCTCCCCAGCTGGCCAGACCCCACCTTTCGGTCGCCCTCACCCCCACGGGGAACGGAGCACGGAAAACCACGAATCCGTGATGATCCGTGGGATGGCCTCGAGACTGGGGGCTGCTTTGGGGGAGCCCCCATCGAGGATCTCTGGTTGGGGGCCACATGCGAACCCTACCCCTACCCCCCACGATTTCGGAGGGGGAGGGTGGGGTTCACTTCGCTCGGGAGCTCCCGAACGAAGTGAACCCCACCCTCCCCCTCCGAAATCGTGGGGGGTAGGGGTAGGGTTCGCATGTGGCCCCCTATCTGGGCTGTTTCTGGGAGCTCTCTGGGGGCCTCACGAGGCAAGATGAAGGTCCCCTGGGGCTGGGCTCTTAGTGCTGAGCCGGGGGATCATCGGGCTGTCCTGGGAGGTCCTGGAGGAGTCTTGGGGTCGTTTCGGAGGCCAGTTGGGGCTTCTGGGCCCATCTTGGGGCCATCTTGGTTAGGCTGCTCGGGCCGTCGGAGGTCTCTGGGAGGCACCTGCGACCCTCGGGGGCGTCTTGAGCCCTTCTTGGAGCAATGTGAAGCCAGAGAGTACTCCAGATTTCGTAATAAAAGGGAGGGGGTCTGGACCCTCCAAGACAAGCCATTTCAGACCTCCCCCGTGGGAGAACCCTCCAAAACATCGTCCCCAGACCCCCCAGGCCCTTCAAGATAGCCTGGAAGAGACCCCCCCCGAAATGAGACCCCCCTCCCTTTATTACGAAATCTGGAGTAAGTAAGGAATGCTAGGGATGTGCAGGAGCGCTGAAAGGACTGTGGTGGTGCTTGCCCTTCGGGCGCTCTGCGCGGAGCCATCTCGAAGTCTCCTGGGGCAGTCGGGGGGCCCTCTTGGGCTTGGCATCGCTCGGAGGTGTGCATTTTTTTTCCTGGCGAGGGCCATCGAGGAGCATCCTCGATCATCTGGCGCAAAAAACCACGCAGGAAACCTAAAAAAACACAGGCTCCGCTGCGGAATCGGGCGACACCGGCTTCGTGTCTCGGGGGGCGCTTCCCCGAGGCGTGGACGTGGCGCCCATGCGCCAGATCCACGGGTCCCTAAGCCCTTGGCATCGCTCGGACGTGTGCATTTTTCCTTCGGCGAGGACCATCGAGGAGCATCCTCGATCATTTGGCGCAAAAAAACCACGCACGAAACCGAAACAAACACGGGGAATGGACGTCCGAGCGATGGGGAGAACGATACTTTGTTGGGAAGCGCTCGTATCAGGATTTGCTCGTGTTCCAGTTTCCGGGTGGGGTCTCACCCGGACATCTGAAGTTCATCGGGGGCGGCAAAGATGGGGGTGATGACTATGGGGGGGGGTGGATATCATGGCGCGGGCCATGAGATTTCCCCAGATTTCATGGTGCCCCTTCTTATTTCATTACGTCCCTGGCCCCCCCCCTCGGCCGCGCACATGCCGCCGGTCATGATCTGCACCCCCCCCTCTTGGACACCCCCCTCTTGGCCGCTCCCGAGTTCAGAGCGCGCTCCATTTGGAGGACCGAGCAGGGAGCGAATAGATGACAAGGTATAACGATACAAAGAGCCGCATGGCTGTGTCCAACGCTTTTTGTGACGTCGCCCTCTGGGGATGAAGGATTGGCGCGGCTTTCCGCGGGCGCGATTGGCGCGGCGTTCCGTCGCGCGGGCTGGTTTCACCAGAGTGCATGACGCCCGAGTGGATTGTGCTTGTTCGCCGCAATGGCGCCCAGTACCCAACATCTGCGGCACATGCCAATTTCCATACTGACTGTCCGCCTCACGCATCGAATCTCGTCTTGTATTCACCGTGCCAGTCCGTCGTTCTTCGTTCCTGCCCATGCCCCGTTATGTGTTGGTAACGCGTTCTTGGCAGAGTTGCGCTGCAGACGCAAGCAACAGAAACAAGCGCATTGGCCCACAGTATAGTCAACCATGATAGTAATAATGGGGCAACTTTCCAAGGCTACCCTTGCATCCTTGCCCCTTCGGTATTTGGCATCCTTCGGTATTCTGCTGCGCTCCACACGGAAAACGTCAACATGGCGGTCAAAGGCTCTTGCATCCTTACCGCGCATCCTTACTATCATGGTCGAGTGTACGACCTGATTTCTCTACGAAGTGATGGGAAGCGGATGATATGTTCGAATATGTTCTTGTTGGAATGACGTTGTGTTTCTCGTTCTCGTTCTCGCTTTGGTGCTCCTATGGGTGTTGCTTGATGGCTGATGCTGTATGGGCGTTGCTCTATGATGCCCCGTTCGCTGCGAGGCCTGGATCGCGCCTTGGTGCTTTATGGGTTGTGCTTTATTGCTGGTGCTCTATCATTCGTCGTTGGTTGTAATTGCTCGCGCTCGCCTTGTTGGCCCATGGTGCTCCATCATGCCCCATCCTATGGACTATGCTTGGTGCCGTGTGACTGGTGTTCGATGAGGCTCCGTCAGCGGGGATTGTTCGCTCTTGCATTGGTGTTCTATGATGTGTGTGCCCGATGATGATTCATTGCATGTGAGTGGTCGTTCCCGAGCTGGTGCTGGATGGGTGGCGCTCTATGGTTGGCGTTACAGCACCTCCCGTGTGCTGGATTTGCTCATGCTCGCTCTGAAGCTGTACGGCTTTTGCTCCATGGCAGGTGCTCCATGGCAGGTGTTCCATGACGCGTTGTTTGTTGTGAGTTGTCGTTTTCGCTTTGGTGCCCACCTGGTGGAGCTGTGTGGCGTGTGCTCGGTGATGGCCCATGTGATGTGATTTCTCGTTCTCGCCCAGCCTTGTGCTTTATGATGCCCCGCGGGTGATCTGATTGCTAGGTCTCGCCCTCGTGTGTGTATGGTTGGTGCTCCATGCCGTCGCACCTTTTGCGGGTTCGATGTTGCCATGGTGTTCGATGGTTTATGGGTGGTGTTTCCATGGCTGGTGCGATATGATGCGTTTTACGCGTGTGTTGTTCACTTAGTGCTCTACGTGATGGAGCAGTTGTTGCGTGCTGGTGCTCTTGTCCGCGTGCTCTACAGATGGCGCCCTGTTCTTGCCTTGATGCCCCATGATTGGTGTCCCGTGGCTGGTGCTCTATGGCGCTTCAGTTGTTGCGAACTGTTGATCTTGATATGTTGCCCTATGGGTGGTGCTCGATGGCTATGCTCTATGGCTGGTGCCATGTGGTGCACCAAGTGTTGCGACTTCTCGTTCTTTGCCTGGTGTCGTACGGAAGGGGCCGCATGGCTGGTGTTGAATGGTGTTGTAATTGCTGCAATTTCTCGTTCTCGCATCGGATGCACCACAAATGTTACGCCACGCCTATTTTTCTCCCACAAGTAGAACCGACTCTACCACCTTCTCCCCCCAAGACGTCCAGGCACTCTCTGGGCTATTGCAAATTACACGTGGTTGTTGTTTTCAATTTGGTACCACACCAGCCTAGGCAAACCAGTATCGACCCCTCTTCCCCATTGGAGGGTGGGGGGTGAGATCGCAGCGGAACGGAGACCCCCAACCGGGAAATCGTTTCGTTTCGTTCGTGTCGTGCGTGCGGGCGAGGCGAGGCGAAGCTGCGTGGGCGCGCGAGAGGAATGAACCCGCCGTTGTTAGGGCGAAGTCAAGACAAATGATTCTCCCCCTCCCGCCCGCCCGTCTGGCGGTGGCTCGCGGTGTCCCGCGGTGTCCCGTGGTGTCCCGTGGTATCCGCCGTTGCTAGGGCGAAGTCAAGACAAATGATTTTCCCCCTCCCGCCCGCCCGTCCAGCGGTGGCTCGCGGTGTCCCGCGGAGTCCCGCGGTGTCCCGTAGTGCCCCGTGGTGTCCCGTGGTGTCCTACGGTGTCTCTTTGAGTGAGATCGATAGTGAGACCGATAGTGAGATCGAGAGGTGTCCCGCGGTGTCCCGCGGTGTCCCGTGGTGCCCCGTGGTGTCCCGTGGTGTCCCGTTGGGTGAGATCGATAGTGAGATCGATAGTGAGATCGACAAGTGTCCCGTGGTGTTCCGTGGTGTCCCGTGGTGTCCCGTGGTGTGAGATCGATAGTGAGATCGATTGAGTCAGATGTTGGTTGCCCGCCCCCCTCTCTCCCCCCCCAGAACCTCCTTATCACCCGAAGGGTGGTCGTATAGGTAGAAGTTATGGAAGACCATGCGCGCGCAGACGTTTATCTCAACAGATCAGCTTTCAAAACATGCTTGCAACGAAAGCACAATGTCCATACACACAGCCTGCTTGCGCTCGGCCGCAGGAGTCTGGAGAAATGCGGTGGTTTGCGTGTTCCTCGACATTAACTTTCCTTTTGTCCCGCTCTTGCTCCTGGACAGTTCGCGATGACGTCCCCCGGCTTGCCCAAGCGCGCGTGGGACCGCCCTTGCCGCGCTGCGAGGCAGAAAACATTTGGCCTCGCTGAAAAGGCGAAGTGGAAGCTCTTGGTGAGCTCTGTTTTTGGAGTTGTCGGGTTCGGGAGGGGAGGATTGATGACATGCCGGTGTCAGGGGCCACGCGGGAGTCCTGAGCTTCGCAGGCATCCTCACGAAGGCGTGCGTGAGTGGCTCTCAGCGGGGCCCAGATGATGTTGGTGGGGTGGTGCGGCATGATGGGCACGAGCACTTGCGACTGCTGGTCGTTGAGCCAGCCACCAGAGCCCCGCGTGGCGCGTCGGCGGCCTGGACGTCCGCGCCGTTTCGAGCGGCGGGTTGGGCGAGAGTCGGCACCTTCGGTTGGGCTTGGGCTTAAGCTTGGGCTTGGGTTGGGCTTGGGCTTGGGCTTGGGCTTTGGGCTTGGGCTTGGGCTTGGGCTTTGGGCTTGGGCTCGCTTTCGAGCGGCGGCTTGGGCTTGGGCTTGGGTTTCGAGCGGCGGCTTGGGCGGGTTCGGTCCTCGCCATGGCACGAGGGAAGGACGGAACCGTACGCGGTGCAATGCAGGCCGCCTTGATTGCCAAAGCGAAACAGGATCCGCCCCTGCGAACCACCTTCGCAGATGCCACGGGAGCGGTCACCGTCGCGTATCGCGGAGAGGAAGGCCGTCGTAATCTCGCACAGCGTTGTGGGGCCGCCCAGCCGAAGCTCTGGCACCGATGGCCTCAGAGCAGGACAGGCCCCACAAGAGCGGCCAGCCGGAGGAGGAGGAGGGGGGAGACGAGGAGAAGGAGTGGGAGAAGGAGGAGGAGGAGGAGGAGGAGGAGGAGGAGGAGGAGGAGAAGGGCGCTCCTCGAGAGCGCGGGTCGAGCAGCAGGGGCAGGGCGAGCCAGGACGGCTGGCCCCGGCAGGGAGCGCGGGGATCTGTCGCGTTGCGCAGGCGACGCTGGCCAGCGTGAAGGATCCGCTCCAAGACGGTGGCGCGCGGGAGGGCGTGCGTCGGGGGGCGAGGCTCGGAGGAGGAACGGCTGTGCATAAGCCTGATTTGTCAGAGCTCCTCATATCCAGGGCCTCGCGTTGTTGTCTGTGGCGGGGTCGTGGAGGCGTCTCCGCGCGAGGCCGGGCCTCACCAGCGGATGGTGTTCAGCGCCCATGCCGTGTTCGCGAGGCTGCGTGCGAGGAGCCTCTGTTCGGTAGCAACTCTTGGGAGCCTTGTGTGTCCTCGACATCCCGTTATTAGGATGCCTTCGCTTGCGCTGGCGTCTGGTAGTCGATGGGAAAGCGCACATTTACCGTCGATTCGCGCCGATTCAGCGCCGATGTGCGTCGATGATGGTCGGCTGGCGTCGATTCGCAGTAGCCATCAATATGACATGGGAGGCTCAACATGAGTTACCACAGAAGCCTTTGCATTCAGACTCGCGGCGGAGGTGTTTACTCTGACACCTCCTGTTGCGGGCAGTTTTCGCGAGTGGATAGGGGCCCCATTGGTGTCCCGAATGTGTCGGATGATCTGCGATGGCGTCCCGATTGGGTTGCGACGGTGTCTCGATGATGTCCCGCTTGGTAAGGCTGAGCTTGATTGTTTAAGTTTAGCGAATCAAACAGCTAAATAGTTTGACGCCAAAGCTACATCTACAGCTACATCTAATGTGTAAACGATGTCGTAAGCTTACATTGACGCTTGAGGCTAAACCTGACGCTCAAAGCCGAATGCACATCTAGAATTCTGTTCGGCAGCATGGGCACCAAACCGTGGGTTCTGCCACTATCGTTGTGCATCCTTTTTGGTGCAAGCTGTTTGGTGCAACCTCACTCGGGGCCACCGTATGCCGAAAAATCTACGGAGTGCACTTCGTGGTCGGAGTAATGTTGGCAGTGGTGACGGGTGGCTATCCAGTGAACACCTGGAACACCCAGCCAACACGAGGCGGCGACGAAGCGGCGATGGGCGGCGATATGGAAATTATCCTGGCGAAAGACCCAACCATAAGCAATTGTTGGTAACGCGTTGTGGGTGCCGCTTTCGGTGGGGCTCCATATGGGGCCACGGAGCGCTGCCTTGGATGGGGGAACCGCATGCGGACTGCGCCACCGGGGCGGGCCTTCGGTGGAGCTCCCTATGGGGCTACGAAACGCTGCCCTGGGTGGGGGAACCGCATGCGAACACCCCCACTGGGGCCTTCGGTGGAGCTCCCTATGGGGCCACGAAACGCTGCCCTGGGTGGGGGAACCGCATGCGAACACCCCCACTGGGGCCTTCGGTGGAGCTCCCTATGGGGCCACGAAACGCTGCCCTGGGTGGGGGAACCGCATGCGAACACCCCCACTGGGGCCTTCGGTGGAGCTCCCTATGGGGCCACGAAACGCTGCCCTGGGTGGGGGAACCGCATGCGAACACCCCCACTGGGGCCTTCGGTGGAGCTCCCTATGGGGCCACGAAACGCTGCCCTGGGTGGGGGAACCGCATGCGAACACCCCCACTGGGGCCTTCGGTGGAGCTCCCTATGGGGCTACGAAACGCTGCCCTGGGTGGGGGAACCGCATGCGAACACCCCCACTGGGGCCTTCGGTGGAGCTCCCTATGGGGCCACGAAACGCTGCCCTGGGTGGGGGAACCGCATGCGAACACCCCCACTGGGGCCTTCGGTGGAGCTCCCTATGGGGCTACGAAACGCTGCCCTGGGTGGGGGAACCGCATGCGAACACCCCCACTGGGGCCTTCGGTGGAGCTCCCTATGGGGCCACGAAACGCTGCCCTGGGTGGGGGAACCGCATGCGAACACCCCCACTGGGGCCTTCGGTGGAGCTCCCTATGGGGCCACGAAACGCTGCCCTGGGTGGGGGAACCGCATGCGAACACCCCCACTGGGGCCTTCGGTGGAGCTCCCTATGGGGCCACGAAACGCTGCCCTGGGTGGGGGAACCGCATGCGAACACCCCCACTGGGGCCTTCGGTGGCTCCCTATGGGGCCACGAAGCGCTGCCCTGGGTGGGGGAACCGCATGCGAACACCCCCACTGGGGCCTTCGGTGGAGCTCCCTATGGGGCCGAACGCTGCCCTGGGTGGGGGAACCGCATGCGAACACCCCCACTGGGGCCTTCGGTGGAGCTCCCTATGGGGCACGAAACGCTGCCCTGGGTGGGGGAACCGCATGCGAACACCCCCACTGGGGCCTTCGGTGGAGCTCCCTATGGGGCCACGAAACGCTGCCCTGGGTGGGGGAACCGCATGCGAACACCCCCACTGGGGCCTTCGGTGGAGCTCCCTATGGGGCTACGAAACGCTGCCCTGGGTGGGGGAACCGCATGCGAACACCCCCTGGGGCCTCCGGTGGAGCTCCCTATGGGGCCACGAAACGCTGCCCTGGGTGGGGGAACCGCATGCGAACCCCCACTGGGGCCTTCGGTGGAGCTCCCTATGGGGCCACGAAACGCTGCCCTGCCGCATGCGAACACCCCCACTGGGGCCTTCGGTGGAGCTCCCTATGGGGCTACGAAACGCTGCCCTGGGTGGGGGAACCGCATGCGAACACCCCCACTGGGGCCTTCGGTGGAGCTCCCTATGGGGCCACGAAACGCTGCCCTGGGTGGGGGAACCGCATGCGAACACCCCCACTGGGGCCTTCGGTGGAGCTCCCTATGGGGCTACGAAACGCTGCCCTGGGTGGGGGAACCGCATGCGAACACCCCCACTGGGGCCTTCGGTGGAGCTCCCTATGGGGCCACGAAACGCTGCCCTGGGTGGGGGAACCGCATGCGAACACCCCCACTGGGGCCTTCGGTGGAGCTCCCTATGGGGCTACGAAACGCTGCCCTGGGTGGGGGAACCGCATGCGAACACCCCCACTGGGGCCTTCGGTGGAGCTCCCTATGGGGCCACGAAACGCTGCCCTGGGTGGGGGAACCGCATGCGAACACCCCCACTGGGGCCTTCGGTGGAGCTCCCTATGGAGCCACGAAGCGCTGTAATGGGTGGGTGAAACGCAGAGAGGAGGGAGGAGAGGGAGGAGGAGGGAGGAGGAGGGGGAGGAGGAGGAGAGGAGGAGAGGAGGAGAGGAGAGGACGCGGGCACCGTCTCTTCAAAACGAGGACCCAACACCACAGGATGGTTGGGAAAAAAACACAGGACATCCGGCCAGCACAGAGCGGGCGACGGAGCGGCGACGCGCGGCGCCCGGGCGAAAACCCAGAACCTCCAGCTGGCACGCGGAGGCAGCGACGAGGCGGCGATGTGCTGCGACCGGACGCAGACCTGGAACACCCAGCCAGCACGCCAGGCGACGATGACGCGGCGACCGGGCGAGGACGCAGAAAGTCAGCACATCGCTTCCTGGGGGCATCCTTGGGACGCTCCGTGACCACATCGGGCCCTCAGGCGGCGATATATTGTTCCGTATTGTTCCGCCTCGGGCCAAGGTGGAGGGAGGATAGTCAGATGAGCAGGGAGGACGGAGGGAGGACGAGGAAGGAGAAGGAGAAGGAGGAGGAGGAGGAGGAGGAGGAGGAGGAGGAGAAGGGAAGGATGCGGGCAAGATTCACATCCATATCCAGTGCGTGTTGGACTTTCTTGGAAGGGGCGCCACAAGGCCGAGGCGCACTGGATATGGATCAAACTCGAGCCTCCAGGGCCCAAATCTATCCACACCCAGTGCGCCTCGGTTCTCTGGGGAAGGGAGCCCGAAACTCCATACCGCAGTGGACATGGACAGAAGCATTGCAGCATTGCCCGCAAAGGAGGAAGAGGAGGAGGAGGAGGAGGAGGAGGAGGAGGAGGAGGAGGAGGAGGAGGAGGTGTGGAAGAGAGGTGGGAGGAGGAGGAGGAGAGGAGGAGGAGGAAGGAGGAAGGAGGAGGAGGAGGAGGAGGAGGAGGAGGAGGAGGATGTGGGAAGCGAGGTGGGGGAGGCGCGCCAGCACCCCGAGGAAGACGGCCTGCCCCGCACGCGCCTCAGCTGTTTGGCCCGTGCTGCGCCACCTCGGGGCCAGCGCTGGGCTGTGCGGGGATCGGACCGTGGAGCCGTCCGGGCCCTGCTTGGACGCCCTGGCTGGTCGCGCCCTCCGTCTCCAGACTTACAACGACGCGAAGATCGGGGCAAAATCGGATCGGGATAACTCGTAATCTCTGAGAGTCGGCGGGTTTGGAGGATGTCTTGGGCGCCGCGGCCGCTCCAGAGCGTTCCGGAGCGCTCTGAGAGCGCTCCGGAACGCTCTGGAGCGATTTATCCCGATCCTAGCCCTGTTTTAAGACTCCCGGGGAGCACGAGGGGAGGCAGGGGTATGCATGCCCCTAGCATTGCCTCGTTTTCCCTCTTGGGGGGGCCCCTTGGGAGGCCCTCGTCGCCACGGCTGGATTCGCCGCGAGGTTCTGATCACAGCGCACTCTGGGAGAGGTCCGCGGAGTAGCCGGAGGGGTACCTTTCTGTTTCCCCAGAGTAGGCTGTGGGGAGCCCTCCCCCTGGCCCTCCCGAAATTGTAAGAGACTTGTTTGAAGCGAGAACACTTTTTGATTCGCGGGTCGAGAGCGCACCTCTTCCGGTCGAAGCTAAGCGGGCCGCGCGAAGTTTGACTTAACAAAGAGGGGGGAAGAAGGAGCGCAGCCTCACGGCGAGGCCAGGAGGAGGCAAAGCAAACCTCGGGATCAGGCGGTGCCGCAAACGACGTGCTTGCAAAGGAACGCCTTGTACAGGAACCCGGTGGCGAAGTACCGGCAGAAGCAAAATGGTTCGAAGCGAGAACACCATACCCATCGGTCGTTGAAAGTAGGTATTTCTGGATTCCCAGATTCCAATATGCTTTGAGCGTCTTCCTAATTCAATGCTCGAGTGGCTTCAAATGTTCCGTCCTCATTAGGGGCGGACGGGACCAAACTACTTTCAACGCCATCCTAGTTAATGTGTCCACCTGCTTCTCCAGACCAATGGGTACAACCGCATACGCCCGCAAGGCCGGAGGTATTCTCCATAGCCCTCCATCGTCGGATATGCTGTGCGGACCAGCTGGGCACCTCCTAAACAGCTCACAGCCAGGTGTCTGTGGAGGATCGTGCCATCGATATGGGGGGGATATTATTGCTGGCTGTTCGGGTTTCACCCCTTCTCTCTTACTCTTCTGCATCACTCCTGGGCATCGCTCGGACGTGTGCATTTTTTCTCGGCGAGTTTTATCGAGGAGCATCCTGGACCATTCGCAACACATGCGCACGAAACCGAAACATGCATGGGGGGTGGACGCGAGAGCGATGGCAAGACTCTTGTCGACGCATCTGGCTGGGATTGCAGAGGAAGCTCTTGCGGCGACTGGAGCATCGGAGTGGCGTGGAGCGGGGGAGAGGGGGGGAGGGACGGGGCAGGGAGAAGACAGGGGATGCCAGCTGCGCCAGGTGTCGGGGCGGGTGGGGCGCCGAGGGGGGGCCGATGAGGGCGGGCGGCAAATGGGGATGGGCGAGGGGGCGGGGGGGGGGGGATGGGGATGGTCGGCGGGCGGGGCGGCGAGCGACTGGAGAGTGAGAAGGAGAAGGCCTTCTGAGAAGGCGTCGGGGCTTCTCACAAGGCCTCTAGCTTTCGGAAGGAATTCCTGCGTCGCCGGAGAAGGCTTAGGAAGCTTCTCAGCGGGCCCGGGGGACTCCCGAGCCTTCTGACAGAGGCCCGCCCCTTCTCACTCCCCCCTTTCGCTCGCCGCCAGGGTGGGGACGGGGTGCCGACGGGAGAAGGTGGGGTGATGGGGGCGGGGGGCGGGAGGGGAGGTCGGGAGAGCGGGGGCGAGGAGCGGGGGGGGGCAGCGGGAGGCGAGGGCGGGACGAGGGTGCGGAGGCGGACCGCCGATCGTGCTCTATGTGGACGAGCTCCAGCTGGCCACGGGCGAGCCAGGCCGGACGCCCCGCCCGCGCCCCGTCGGGCCTATAGCCCCCTGGGGAGTCACGTGCTGGGGCCGCGGTGAAGGCAACGGTGCAGAGGACACATTCGATCAGGAGTCTTGCCAGAAGGGGTATTGGTCGGAGGGGGGAAGGGTACCCATAACCTCGGCCCCCTCGCCCGTTTTCCTCCGTCGGGGCCTCCTGGGAAGCCCTCGTGATTCGCCTCGAAGACGTAGTCAGAACGCACCATTTGGTCTCCCCAGTTCGGGCGCACTCTCCGTCCATCTTTGGGGGCCCGGAGGTGCGCCGGAGCTTGTGTGGGCCCCAGGTTCCACCGGGGATGCGACACGTCCGTGGGGCATCTGCCAGCAGGCCGATCTCTTATTCGGTGTGTCTGCTGCAGATGCGACTGGGAGGGTATGACCTCAGTGAGTGAGGGGTGAGGGGGAGGACCACTGTATGGTAGGTCCACGTCATTTCGACCTGCGGCGATCCTGCCGCTGGCGTTTACTGTTGAACGCCCCCAGCGACACAGATCGATCGATGTTGAACGATCGGACGTTGCGGGAACGACCGATCGTTCAAGGTTGAACGATCCCCGCGGTGTCAGGAAGCAGCGCTGCGTTCTGCACGAAGCAGTCGTAAGCCTTTGATGCATCAGCGATGGTGCACAGCGCCCTTGCCGCCCCCCGGGTCCGCTCGAGGGGGATGAGGGGGATGAGGGGCAGGAGGAGGAGGAGAAGGAGGAGGAGGAGGAGGAGGAGGAGGAGGAGGAGGAGGAGTTGGAGGAGGTGGAGGAGGAGGAGGGGAGGAGGAGGAGGGAGAGAGGAGGAGGAGGAGGGAGGAGGAGGAAAGGAAGAGGAGGAGGAGGAGGAATGGAGGAGGAGGAGGAGAAGGAGGAGGAGGAGAAAAGGGAGGAGGAGGAGGAGGAGGAGGAGGAGGAGGAGGAGGAGGAATGGGATGAGGAGGAGAAGGAATGGGAGGAGAGGAGGAGAGAAGGAGGAGGAAAGGGAGGAGGAAAGGGAGGAGGAGGAGGCATGGGAGGAGGAGGAGGAAGCATTTCTGGCAGTCCCTGCCGTCGCCGCGGAATCGCCGAGGGGAGCGCCCCCCCCCCCCTGGAGAAGGCGAGGGCGCCCCGGAGGTCTGCCCTCCGGGCGAGGACCCCCCCGGCCTTGCGGGCGCCTGCCCGCCCTTCTTCTCACGGGGCGCGAAGACGACCGCAGCCACCGCTTTTCCTTTGATGCCGCCTTCCACGCTCGAACTGTTCCTCCTCCTCCTCCTCCTCCTCCTCCTCCTCCTCCTCTCCTCGGACAGCGTCCCGACCGAACCGACTCCACCTCCTCCTTCCTCTCCTCCTCCTCCTCCTCCTCCTCCTCCCTCCTCCTCCTCCTCCTCCCCCTCCTCCTCCTCCTCCTCCTCCTCTTCTCTCCTCCCCTCCTCCCCCTCCTCTCTCCTCCTCCCGCCTTCTTTTACGGGGCGTGAAGACGACCACAGCTACCGCTTCTTCTTTCTTTTGATGCCGCCTTCCACGCTCGAACTCCTCCTCCTCCTCGTCCTCCTCCTCCTCCTCCTCCTCCTCCTCCTCTTTCTCCTCCTCCCTCTCCTCCTCCCTCTCCGCCTCCTCCGCCGCCTCCTCCTCCTCCTCCTCCTCCTCCCCCTCCTCCGCAGCAGCAGCAACAAAGCAGTGGTTGTGGTCATTTTCGTTGAGCTCGACACCAGGGAAATGACCACAACCACCGCTTCTCTTTTGACCGGCTGGAGGGCGGCGCAAACGAGAAGCAGTGGCTGTGGTCCTATTCCCGTCCCGCATTCTCCTGTCGGTGAGGCCTTGCAGTCGGGGCGCTGACCCGGGGAGCCATGAGTGATAGCAGAACGGGGCCCTTTTCGTCCACAGACTGGACTTCGATTTCTGTCCGAATGCTTCAGGGAAACCTAAGGCAAGCTGCGAAACAATGGAGGAACACGGAGCCCCTCCCCATGGAAAAGGGTTCCTTTTTCGGCGCCCCTGACTGTACGACCAGGACCACCGACCCTGAGAAGTGAACAGCTTGTGCGCAAGAGGCGGAAGGGGGACGGGGGCATTGGTGGCTGTGATGCGAGATCGGAAATCGAGTGTTCCTCGGTCCGACCCGCCACTGCGCCTGGGTCATATTCTAAAGGTCTTCGGGGCAATCCTGGGGATCTTTGGGTGCTTCGTGGAGACCTCCTGGGGGCCTTTGTGGCCCACTCGGGTGCGTCTTGGGGATCTTGGGGTTCTTGTGGGCCTCTTGGGGGTCTCGGAATCATGCTGGAGGGGTTGGGTTCTAGCAGTGCGACAGTGGCGTGCTACGGTGGCCGCTACAGGAGCCGTCTTAGGGGGTTGTTTGAGCTCCTCTTGGGGGGCCTCTTGGGCGATCGTTGGCCGTCCTTGGAGGGTTCTTGGACCGCCTTGTACGCTCTTAAGGCTACACAGAAGAAACAAACCCATTCGGCCGCTCCGGGTCCTTTTTGGCTGGATCTTGGGATCGCCTAGACGGCCCGCGAGATTCCCAAGAAAGGTGGCTCCAAGATTTTCTGAGTCACTCCAGGGAAGGGTGGGCGGGGATGTGCACTCCACGACCTCCCCGCCCATGACCCCCCCTCCTCGGCGGGGGCGGGATCAACGGGAATGGGCTTCCCTTCCACTCGATTGCGATTTGGCTCGGTTCACCCTGGGCTGGCGAGCTCTGCCCTGAATCATTTCGGCGAAAAGGAGCGCAGGCTATCATGGTGATGTAAAGTTTAAGAAGATGACCAACCGGGGTGTATGAAAAAGGAGACGCCACCCATAGGTGTCCATACGCCCAATTGCTTGAAACTTGCGCTGTTCTGGTCTTAGCTTCAAGGAGGCGTCCAGCCAAGGTCCCGTGTTCCGAAGGAGCCGCCCTCCACAGGTGCCATTGCTGTACGGCTCGCCCTCCACAGGTGCATTTGCTGTGCAACCGTACAGCTCTGGGCACGTGCTTGAGGAGGCCTGAACCGATAGCCCCGCGTTGGAAAGGAGTCGTCCTCCATGCCTGTAACTGTTTGGCGCCTGTACGACGCACGTGCCAAGGTAAGGCCACGAGTGTGAACGCAACGCGCCGTCCATCCGTTCAGCTGCTGGGAACGCGCAAGGCGAATGTGCGCGGCGCCACCTCGCATCCCCGCTATCCGCCTCCTCCTCCTCCTCCTCCTCCTCCTCCTCCTCCTCCTCCTCCTCCTCCTCCTCCTCCTCCTCCTCCTCCCCCTCCTCCTCTCCTCCTCCTCCTCCTCCTCCTCCTCCTCCTCCTCCTCCTCCTCCTCCTCCTCCTCCTCCTCCTCCTCCTCCTCCTCCTCCTCCCCCCCCCTCCATCTCATCCTCCTCCTCCTCCTCCTCCTCCTCCTCCTTGAGAGCCGCAGTTTGACAACGACACGCCCACTAAGCCTTGCATTTGCCGGGAACGTTGAGGGCCATGTGCAGTGCAGTGCCCAACCCCGAGCGACAGTGTATCCCGTCGTGTGCTCAACATGCAAGTGTATGGATGATTGGGGTGACTTTTGTCTTTCGCAGTGGCCCGCGTGAAGACGGGCAGGGGCTCGGCGGTGTCACAGTCAGAGCATTGGAACGGCAGGGGTGGTATCGGACGGATTCACTCTGGCGACGAAGCCAACGAGGCTCGGATGAGAGGAGGCGAAGGCAGGGGCGCGCTTCCTACGGGAGCAGATCAGGTCCCCGGGTCACGATCGTACCGCCGCAAGTCGGAAAGGAAGACTGCGACGTCTGTCTGGAGCTTTCAGCGTCGGCGGCTCCATGCCCCTCATCTCTGACCTACAAGACCTGGCTACGCAGAAGCGTGAGGGTCACCAGGCCTCTTCGGATGGGCAAGCGCATCTTGCAGAGTGCATCCTGGCGGCGAAGTCGTTTCTGCGTGGGGAGGTGAGGGTTTTGAGTTTGCAGGCTTGAGAATTCGGTTGCCAGCTCGTACATCAGCTTAGCTCTGATGTAAGGGCCAAGCTGAATGTCCTTCCTTGTGGACCGTGCCCAGCGGTTTGGGCTTGCCTTGTATCCCCAGCCCCGAGAGAGGGAGAGGCAGCGAGAGAGAGAGAGAGAGAGAGAGATTCAGGTCCCGAAGACACTGAGATCTACCTTAGAGATCTTCCTCTGGAAGACTACACCGAGCAGCAGCTTCGTGAGTGGCTGGTGGGACACGGGAGGGTTCAACGCACATTTGGAATGATGAATTGTGACGCTTTGTACGTTGCCACCCTTGCGTTTGCGAGAGCAGTTGCCTTCCAGTTGTTCGGATTGCACTGCCTTGCGCAATTGATGTGACGCGGTCAGGCGTTGAGGTATGCGCATGTTGTGTTCTAAGGATGGCGCGCAGGCCTCGTTCTCGATGTGTCGGACGTTGCGTGGCCACGATTCGGGTGTTCGCGTTATTCTCGTGTGCTGGAACGTGGGAAGGACGACGATTCGACAGGGGCTCGCATTGGCTAGAACGGGGCATTCATTGTGGTGACGTGCGATTGTTTCTTGGATGCATGCTTGCTCCGCGGTCCAGACTATACCCCGCCTGACAATCAGGCGACACGCGTCCCGAGCACCCACACCGATCCCCTTGCCACACCGGTGTCCATAGACCTTGTTGTTTGCGCTCCAATATTTCTCGGGCTTCGACGCAGTTCCCTTGAGGTGCGCTTCAATGGAGGCCGCTCGGTCTCGTCGCCCAGCAGGGATAGGGAGGACGACTTCGGCACTGTGACGCGTTTCGTGGCCATCCGCGACACTTCGACGAAGGAGCTGACAGGCAGGTTGCAGTGCCGCCGCTTGCGCAGGAGGAGCCTGTGAGTTGAGCACGTCGGCGGCCTGAAGACTGTCTTCGATACCATTCTGCTCGCCGCCTGTCTGTGGGTCAGTGTGCATTTGAGCCCCGAAGCCCACATCAGTTGTGGTGTCTGTCCTGGTTGGGGTCAGCGTCAGGCCATTGAGGACACCACTGAGACTGAGAAGGGGTGAAGTGCGGAGTCAGAGCGATGGTCGCGAGAACCAGTCGCGAGAACCAGGGGCGATTGGTCATGGTGTCTCACGCGCTGTCGGCTTCAATCTGCTTCTCCTCTTCTTCGAAGGTGCGCATCGCGGTTCTTCCAAGTTCCAGTGCTGTGCTTGGGGGGTCGCCCCCCCCCCCCCCCTCCCCCCGTGCCTGCTTGGCGAGGGGTATGGGTTCTTGGGCACAGTCAGAGCCTGGAGCAACAAAAAGGCGAGATCCCAATTGGCGAAGGAATCTATTTCAGAATTGAACTAATTTCATGTTCGAGCGAGGAGCGAGGAGAGCTCAACCTTCGAGCGCTGGCCTTTGGAACCGATCTGCTCAACCAGTTTCCAGGCAGGCGAACAAGCGAAATTGCAGCAGGGTAACTCCCAGACCGCCCATCTGCACATTCGCGGTACATGCTGGTTGTGGTGCTGAATAGTTTTCGTCGATGCCCCGCTGGGGCGTTCTGGGTGTTCTGAACCCCAGGTGGCCAGAGGCGCTCGATCGCCGCTGTCTATTCCCACATCGTAGCTGCGGTAGTCTGGAGCAGCCTCTGGTCACAATAGTGGGGCCGCCCGGCCCAGCAGGGGGAGTGGAGGAGGGGGGGCGGGCGTCGGGCGGGAGCAGCAGAATCAGAGGCTGCAGCAGTAGCGACTGCAGAAGGGCGAGAGCAGGCACGGAGGGGGAATGAGGATGGCTGGTGATGATGGCTGGTGACTGGAGGGTACAATGTTGTAGGTGATGATGTTGGTGGTGATGATTGTGACTGATGATGATGATGATGATGATGATGATGATGATGATGATGATGATGATGATGATGATGATGATGATGACTGATGATCGTAGGGCCAGTGCTGGTGCTTGTGCTGGTGTTGATGATGTTGTTGGTGATGGTGGTGATGATGATGATGATGATGATGATGACTGATGATGATGGGTCTGGTGCTGATGCTGTTTGTGATGATGGTGATGGTGGTGCTGGTGCTGGTTCTGTCGCTGAGGATAATGCTGGTGATGATGCTGATGATCCTGCTGTTGCTGACGATGGTGGTGACTGATGAGGATGATGGTGTTGGTGCTGGTGCTGATGATCTTGATGGTTTTAGTGATGATGATGATGATGATGATGATGATGATGATGATGATGATGATGATGATGATGGTGATGGTGATGGTGATGGTGATGGTGATGGTGATGGTGATGGTGATGGTGACGGTGATGGTCATGGTCATGGTCATGGCCATGGCCATGGTGATGCTTATGGTGCTGTAGATGGTGATGGTGATGTTGATGCTGCTGATGATGATGATGTTGATGATGACGATGACAATTATGGTTAAGATGGTGACGGTGCTTGTGATGTTGATGTTGATGGTTTATGTTGATTGGTTGTTGTTAGTGTTGATTGTTGATTTCTGATGTTGATGTTGATCGCAGGGTTCTCACTTCTGACGGTCAACTTTCACATCGAGAAGCGCGAGAAGCGAGGAGGGAGCTAGAGGTGGCCGCACCGCTCCGCGGGTGCCTTGGCGCAAGCTCCGAGGCCCCACAGGCGTTCTGGCACGTGCGCTCGCGCATGGACCAGCTGGCCCATTTCATTTCGCGGCCTGGGGCTCGTAATGCCCAGCCTGCCCGGCTTGCACGCCGCGTCCCGCGTGCTGCTCGCGCAGATGCGGGCCGCGGCTCGCGTGCCCTGGCTGCCCGGTCACCGAGACTCGCCCCTGGGGGGCCGCACCCGTGATGGCAGTAGTGTTTGCTTTGGTGGGCGGCGCCGGCGTCGCTGGCGCGGCGGCCGGCGCGCGGCGCCGCCCAGCTGGCCCGCCGTCCCGAGGTTGGAAGCTCCAGGCCTCAGCCTCTCGGCAGCTGCTTTGCCAGCGCCAGCGCCCGCGGAACTCCTCGCCGTCGCCTGTCGGGCTGCGCGCCAGGAAGCCGCAGCTGACGCAGAAGCGGGATAGCGGCGGCGTTGCCAGCGCCAGCCGCGCAACCGCTCGCCGCCCACGGGTACCCTGCAGAGTGCGCTAATCGTGCTCGCGCCCGCCGGTGCAGCTCTGGTGTGCACGCTCACGCCGGACGACGACAGCTGCGAGGAGGACCCCTTCGGCGTTGCGGACGCGCTGCGGTGGCTGCCGTGCGACGGCGGCCACATGGGTGCATGCCCCGCTGCGGCCGCAGGCGCCCACGTGGACGGGTTCCGCGGCGTGCCTTCGCAGACGAGGATCAGCCAGTTGCTGACAGTCGCCGCCGCGCGCCTCGGCGTGGCGCTGGCGCCCAGGGCCACCGCGTTGCCTAGCCTCGTCGGCGCTGGCCACCCCGCCATCGTGCTGACCGTGGCTGCGCCCGCGGCCCCGCCAGCCGCCCCCCGGCACCCTGGCGCCCGCTGCAAGTCCTACAATCGCAGGGGCCGGCGCGGCCGCATGGCCGTCGGGGTCGCCGGTCTGTCCGCGGCGTTGGCGCAGCCTGCTGCGGCCGGGGCGGCCGCCGCAGCTGCGCCGGCCCTTCCGGACATGGTCGGGGCCCCGCCCTCGGCCCAGGGGCGGGCGCGCCCGTCGCAGGTGCTGCTGCTGGAGCGGTTGACGCCCGCCTCCGCGCTGTGACGTGTGCCCCATGTTCGGCACGGAAGCTGGACTTGCGCGTGCCGGGCGAGCGCCGGCGAGGTCGCCAGGTGGGTTCCAACGCGCCGGGCCCATTGCCCGCCGAAGGTCTCCGAGGGGCTCGACATCTTGTTGCTCGAGGCGGGCGCCCTGATAGTTGCCGGCGAAGTTCTTTTGCGATCATCAGCACGTGTGGGGAAGACGCTTCTGGCATTGGTCGACCAACTGCCACCATGCCTCGCCGCGACAAAGGGGCACTTTCCGGGTTTCAGCTACCGATGTAAACAGATGCATGATGTCGCTCGCCGCGGGGTTTCGCTCGCATGGCAGGTGGATTCCGTCGGGGCGCGATCCCGCAGACGCTCAGTCCCGAGTTGCACGCGCGGTTTTCGAACGCCGCCGACGGCGGGGCCCCGCGCGGCCAGCATTGCTGCCGGGCGGAGACACGCGGCCGGATTCGGCCCGGCGGTGTCGCGCCTACTTGCGCGGTGCACAGCTCTGGCGGCGGTCGACGCCCGGGCCGGGCGCTCTGCGCTGGCCACGCGTTTTATGGCCGAGAGGCTGCCGCGGGCGCCGCCGGGCCCTCGGGCGACGCTGGCGATCAAGCCAGCCGCAGAGGACGAGTGCCAGAGTGCTGGCGGATTTCGCCGCGTTGTGCTCCGCCCGCAGCCTGGACCGGCAGGGCCTGGACACGCCGGGCGCTGCGGCGACGCAGCTCCTGAACCGCCAGTTCGCGCTAGAGGTTCCCTCGAGCCAAGGCGCGTTGCTGCCGGCAGCGCTGGGGCACTTCACGCTGGACCTCCGCCGCGAGGAGCTCGGCGGGGCGGCTGAGGCGCGTCGCGTGCCAGCCACGACAAGGGCACCCCCGTGCCGTGCTTCGCCATTGCCACACCGGCAGTTCTACTGCTCGTTAGTTAGAAGCGCCGCGTTGCAGCGTGGATCCTGCTTGCGTTCAGCTACTACCTCAGGTCGTCCGCGACGCAATGGGGCCTCCGCGGCGCGTCGCTGATCGACCCCGCCAGCCTCGACGGCCGCGGCTTCGGCGGGCAGCTGGGCCCTGCTGCTGCGCCCCCGCGGGCCAAGGGCGACTGGGGAAGACCGGGCTCTACAGCGAGAGCGCGGTGATCGACCGCGACCTCCACCTCTGGCCGCTGCTCGCCGCGCCGAGGTCCGCCGCGGGCCTTGAGCAGAGCCTCTGGGAATTCGCCCCGCCCTGTCTCAGGGGGCGCTTCAAGCAGTTCTAGTCCAGTCTCCCGCAGATGGGGCCGCACGACCCGACCCTCTACGCTTCGCGGCGCGGATGGGCGAGCTGGGACCTATTGGAGGGGCGCCAGACCTTGGGGCGGGCCCAGAGGCGCTGGCGCCGGGCGGCGCACGCGAAGGAGGCGGACCTGCAGGTCGCAGCGTCGACGGCGCCGGAGTGGGTCTTCGCCCTCGGGCGGGTGGTGCACGCCAGCCTGGAGGGGATCTTCCAGTTCGGCCCCGGCGCGCAGCGCGCCCCGCCCGCGCGGGCGCTGCTCTGGGCGCCCGCCCAGGCATTGATCGTCGCAGGGCCGCCGCAGCGTCGCCGGCCCAGGTCAAGCCGGAAGCTCCAAAGTTCAGGCGCCCTGTCATCTTGTTTTCGAGTTTTTTGGGGGCGCGTGGCAGGTGTCCAATGCCCTCAGGGCCCGAGGCTTCGCGGTCCTGTTATTTTGATTTGCCGCGCGCCCCTGCATTGCGCGTTCGAATAAATCGGATCGGGATCGCCCCTGGGCAGCCCGGTCGCAGGCGACTTTCTCTGGGTTCCGCGCGCCGCGTTGGCCCGGGCCTTGCGACGGCCACTGCGGGATTTGGATCGCCCCATGGGTCACTGCGCCTTGGGCCCCATCGAGCAGGCCCGTCTAAAGATGGGGAACGTTTCCTTCGATTTCGCTTCTCGCGTCATCGCTTTGTGCCAAGGCCAAGGCCATGACCGCGCGCGTCTCTGATCTGGATGGGCCGCCCCCCGCCCCGAGCGTCTCTGTCGGGGCCCAGATAGCAGCTTTTCTGTCTGTCACGCATGCCGGTGCGGCGCGCGGTGGAGGACGGGAACCCGCGCTCACGGTTGGAATGTCAACTCGATTTCCCTGCTCTCGTGGAGATGCTTTGGTCGGGGCGTCGCACGCGCCTGGACCTCCCAGCGCCGCGTCGAGTTGTCAGGCGCGGCCCCCGGATGTTGCAAATGGGCGGCCTTCGCGGCCGAGTGCTGTCGCCTGTTCGCCGCCGCTGCTGCCGCCGCCCTCTCGCGCCTCCCAGAGAAAATACGTGGGATGAAGCTCGCGGGTTTGATGTTGTTCCGTGGTGATATGTAGGTGCGGTTGTCTGCCCAAGGGTTGTTTTCCGACTTGTAGCGAGCCCACATTGGGCCCTGGCCATAGGTCAATCTACACGCGTGGGAATCGAGCGTTGTGTAGCGATGCAAATGTGTCAAAGTTCAGCCGGCTCCCTGCGGAGACGCTTCGGTTTTCAGATTTGCCTTTCGGGTGCGATCAGAGGAAAAGATGTTGCGCTGATATTCGTGCAGCTTCCGCTTTGTAGCCGCCGTAAGGCGTTTGTATTGTTGGTCCCCCTTCCAGTGCACTGTACGTTTCTCAATTGAAAAAGCTTTCGCGCGTGTCATTCAACATGTATCTCCCAAGCCCTCGATACCCGCTCTCATCGTCTCCGATTATGCCTTTCCTTGGGGGTATATCTTCCTGACCTGCCAGGTGTAGCTGGCGCAGCCCTCAAAGCAGGGGAAGGAAGAGAGGAGGGAAGGGAAAGCGGGGAGGCAGAAGGTTGAACACGAGCGAGATTAGCAGGAGGGGTGGTAAGAAAACGTCAACCAGAGGCAGAACCAGACGGGTGGGTCACCGGGGCGGACCCTAACGGGTGTGTCGGGCGGGCGGGCCCAGATGGCGGGGTCCAGTGGCCAGGTCGTTGAAGCGTCAGTCTCGCAGGAATCGCGAGGAAGATTTCAGCGATACAGCGTGTCCGAATTCATTCGTGATGAAGCTCACAGCGGGGGCGTGATCCCTGAGGGTTGGGAGCGCGGCGTTTCAATAGACAGCGTGGAAGTACGACGCGAGAGGGCGACTCTTAGACAGCGTGGAAGTTGTACCGCGCGAGAGCGCGATTTGGAATAATTCGTGAGGAAGTATTTGGCGGGAGCCGAGGTGGTTGAATTCTCATGTTCTAAAATACTTCTGTTGGCCGCCCATTTGGTACAACGTCTCCCGCTTGATATTTCCTTACAGTGTGTTTCCAAATGGCGCTTTCGTTTGGGAGATCTTCACAGCTAGAACAGGAATCGCGTTATCGTGTCGGACTTCTCGCAATTCATTCAGACGCCGCACCCTCGACACTCAGGAATCTCGCGCTCGCGGTGGATTTCCTTACGATTTCTTTGGGAATCGCGCTATCGCTCGGGACGTCCTTGTGATTCATGCAGGACGCACGCTTCGGCAACCCGCCTGCCCTTTGTCCCTTCCTTCCATCCGTTCTCTCTTCCCCTGCCTTGGGGGGTGCACGAAATGCACGGTACAGGAAAAACATGTATGCCCATAATGGGGGTACGGTCGAAGACAAAGAGGGCGGGTATCGAGTGTTCGGGATATACATGTTTTGTGACACTCGAGCAGATAAACGCGAATTGTCTTAACATGTTTGTTGTAGTTGATGGTGATGTGGTTGAATTCTCAAATTCAAAGAGTTAGTATTGCAGATCCTTATCCGGTAACCAGCGTATTTGTTCAATGAAAGTGTTTCCTCCGCGGCTCCATCTTGCTTTTTCCACGCGGGAAAGTGAGATATCACGAAATTGTGCCCTTGGCCCCAGGTTTACAACAGCAGCGGTTCCCGCCGGATACTCCTTTAACCTTTTCTTCCCAAGTCGCGCTCTCGCGCCGGTTTTCCTCACAATTTATACAGGAATCGCGCTCTCGCGTGGGACTTCCTCGCAATGCATTCAGACGCCGCGCCCTCGACACTCAGGAATCTCGCGCTCGCGCTGGATTTCCTCACGATTTATCCGTTCTCTCTTCCCTTGCCTTGGGGGGTGCACGAAATACACGTTGCATGACAGGTAAGAAACATGTACCCATGATGGGGGTACGATCGAAAACGAAGAGGGCGGGTATCGAAGGTTCGGGATCTTTGTGCTTAGTGACGCGCGAGCAGATACACGCGAATTGTCTTGAAATGATTGGTGTTGTTGTCGTTATTTTTGTTGGTGGTGTTAGTGTTGTCGCTGGAATCTCATACCCAACGAGTAGTATTGTTGATCCCTATCGGGCAACAAATATGTTTTTCAATTAAAGTGCTTCCCCCGGGGCTCGCACCCTGATTCTTTTCCAAGGAGATCCTTATCCGGTAACCAGCGTATTTGTTCAATGAAAGTGTTTCCTCCGCGGCTCCATCTTGCTTTTTCCACGAGGGAAAGTGAGGTATCACGAAATTGTGCCCTTGGCCCCCCGGTTTACAGCAACAGCGGTTCCCGCCTGGTATTTCCTCACAATGTCTTCCTAAGTTGCGCTCTCGCGCGGGACTTCTTCGCAACTTATGCAGGAATCGCGCTCTCGCGTGGGACGTCCTCGCAATGTATTCAGGCACCGCGCCCTCGACACAGGAGTCACGCTCTCGCTGGGGATTTTCTCGCGATTTATCTGGCGCGATTCATGCAGGATTCACGCTTCAACAACCCGCCGGCCCATTGCCCCTTTCCTTTCATGCGTTCTCTCCTCGCCTGCTTGGGGGCTGCACGAAATACACGTTGCAGATTAGACAGACATGCGCCGTAAGGGGGTAGGCACGATCAAAGACGAAGAAGGCGGGTTTCGGGGGTTTGGGGATATACGTGTTGCATGGCACGCGAGCAGGTACACGCGAACAGTCTTAACATGATGATTGGTGTTGTTGTTGTTGTTGTTGTTGCTGTTGTTGGCGTTGTTAATGGTGTTGGGGTCGTTGTTGTTGCTGTTGTTGCTGTTGTTGCTGTTGTTGTTGTTGTTGTTGTTGTTGTTTGTGAGGTTGTTATTGTTGTCGTGTTGTTGTTGCTGAACTTATTTTTCTCGTCTACATATCAAGTATCATGTGTTTGCCCAGTTGCTGTTACATTTGTCAATTCAAGCGTTCCTCCCTGGGCTCGCACCCTGTTCTTTATCAGGGAAAGTCCGTGGTAACCAAGCTGCGCTCCTGGCCCCCTGTTTTAAACAACAGCGGCTCCCGCTGACATTTCCTCGTCGGAGGTGGGGGGTGAGATCGAAGTGGAACGGAGACCCCCCCTACCGGGAAATCGATTTCGGTTTCGTGTTCGTGCGTGCCGTGCGCGCGGGCGAGGCGAAGCTGCGTGGGCGGGCGAGAGGAAAGTCTCCTGTGGCCGAGGCGCGGCCGGACCAAATGTGTCTCTTCCCAGCGGCCGGTGGCGCGCGGTGTCCCGCCGGTGTCCCGCTGGTGTCCCGTCGGTGTGCTGAGGCGCGGCCGGACCAAATGTGTCTCTTCCGAGCGGCCGGTGGCGCGCGGTGTTCCGCCGGTGTCCCGCTGGTGTCCCGTCGGTGTCCCTGTGGCTGAGGCGCCGCCGGACCAAATGTGTCTCTTCCGGGCGGCTGGTGGCGCGCGGTGTCCCGCCGGTGTCCCGCTGGTGTCCCGTCGGTGTCCCGGCGGTGTCCCGATGATGATGTGGATGATTATGATGATGATGGTGATGATGATGATGGTGATGATGGCGATGATGATGATGTTGATGTTGTTGTTATCGATAGTGAGATCGATAGCGAGATCGATAGTGATATCGATACTGAGATCGAATGTGAGATCGATTGTGAGATCGATAGCGAGATCGATTGAGTGAGACGTTGGTTCCCCCTCCCCCCTCACCTCCTTATCACCCGCAGGGTGGTACTATAGGTAATGTATTTCAGATTTGCGTTATCTCGCGGGATTCCCTAATTAATGATTTACCCAAGACGTGCACGGCTCGCTCTCTCTCTATCTCTCTGTCTCTCTCTCTCTCTCTCTCTCTCCCCGACAAGAATCATACTCTCGCGTGGTACTTCCTCACATTGTATTGCGTTGCCGCGTTCCCAAGACTCACAAATCACGCTCTCGCCTTGGATGTCCTAACGATTTACTTGGGCATCGCGTTATCGTTGGAAGCTTCTTTCATGATGGGTTGACGCTTTAGCGACCCGATCGCTCGACCTGGCCGTCTGAGCCCGCCCGCCCGACCTGCCTATTAGGGCCCGCCCGCCCGACACGCCAGGCTGGTTTTGACGCTTGCGCTGCTGCTCGTGACCCTCCTGCAAGTGTTTCCCGAGTTCCAACCTTCTCCTTCCCCTCTGCCTCGTCACTCCTCGCCTCCATCCGCTGTTCTAGGGGCTGTGCCTATTACACGCGGCAGATAGGGAAACTATACCCTTAAGAGGGGTACGATCAAAGAGAAGAGGGCGGGTACTGAGGGTTTGGGATATACGTGTCGAATGGCACGCGAGCAGATAAGAGCGACCAGTATTAAGATTAGTTGTGTTGTTGTAGTTCGGGGGTCATGGGCGCAGTCTGAGGCTCAAGACTTCAAGAACGAGGTGCGAATCCCGGGAAGGGCACTTCAATTGAAAAAACACCAGGTGAACCGGAGTCGGGGATGAACTAATATTTATTTTTGCGAAATTAAAATTCAACCGCGGCTCCTGGCTGATTGGCCTTATCAAGTTTGTGCAAGATCGGGATCTTGCGCGGGATCTCGTCGCAATGTATGGAGGAATCGCGTTCTCCCCGCCTTCGACACTCATGAGTCACGGTCCCGCTCTGGACATCCTCGCGAAGTATTTGGGAATCGCGCTATCGTTCGAGGGTTCCTCGCGATTCACGCGGGACTGACGCTTGAGCCGCCTACCTGCTCGAACCCGGCCGTCTGGGCCCGCCTGCCCGTCCCGCTTGTCGGGGTCCGCCCCAGCGACCCGTCCGTCTGGTTCTGTCGCTCGTTCTCGTGTTCTCCATCCGCCTCCTGCTAATTCCTCTTGTGATCCGTCCTGCTTCATCCCTTTTTTCCCCCTCTGTTCTCCTTCCCTCCCCCTGTTCTGGAGGCTGCGCCAACTAAACCTGGCAGGTAAAGAAGATGTATCCCCAAGGGGGGTACGATCGAGAGGCTTTGGGGTATACGTGTTCAGCGGCACGCAAACAGACAAAGACGAGCCGTCTTGACACACATGTTGATTTTAACGTTGGTGGCGATGCTGATGTTGGTGGTTCTTATGAGAATGCTGGCGATGCTGCTGCTGGTGATGATGATGATGACGGTCATGATGCTGATGATGAAGATGATGAGGGTGATTATGATGATGGTGATGATGATGGTGCATTTGTTTCATGAGTGTGGTGATGACAATGACGATGCTGATGGTGATGATGGTGATGATGACGATGATGATCATGATGATGATGATCATGATGATGATGGTAAGTCATTGGGATGCTCGCGATGGTGATTATGAGTATTATGATGGTGATGATGATGATCAACCAGGTGAGGATGATGAGGATGATGATGATGACGACGACGATGATGAGGGTGATGATGATGACGATCTTGATGATGATGATGATGATGATGATGATGATGATGATGATGATGATGATTGTGGTAATGATTGTGATGACAGCGATAGTGATGGTGATGGTGATGGTGATGATGCACATCAAGATGAGCATGATTGAGGAAGAGGAAGAAGAGGAGGAGGACGAGGAGGAGGAGGAGGAGGTACACATTGTTTCGCTGATGATGTGGGTGATGCTGTTCGTTCAAGAGGGCTCTGCGCTGGGACTGCGTCGCGCGGAGGCCGCGCATACGTCCGGTTCGGCACGAGCGAGGAGGCCACCGGTTTGATCGCGGCCTTCCCACAGGTAGCCGATGACGAAGGCAACGTCAAGGCGGCTGCCAGCTTTGCTGGCGCCGAGAGCTAAGAGGGAGAAGTACAGAGAGAGGGAGAGAGAAAGAGAGAGAGAGAGAGGTGTAGAGAGAGGTGTTGAGAGAGGGATCGAGAGGAGAAAGAGAGAACGAGAGAGAGAGAGAGAGACAAACAATAACGAGAAAGAGAGAGAGACAGAGATATGAGAAAGAGAGAGAGAGAGAGAGACCGCAACATTTCGGACCAGGCCTGGTCCCGGTCCCGCAGCGGGTTAGGGCTGCGCTGTCCTGCCTCAAAGGCGGGAGGTGCCGCGATACGAACCGGGGTGTGAAGCCACCCTCGCACCTGGCGCGGTCAGCATGGCCCCGAGTGGAAAGCACAGCGGAACTGTGGTGAACAGGCCATTCAAAGGGCCCGTCTGCACACCCGAAAAAGCAGGCGCTGGCTGCAAGTGCGCGTTGGCATGCGCGCCTCGGTGCCTCAGCGAACCAAGACGCCGCTGCCAGCTGTTCCCGCAGCGCATTCAGACGATGGAACGACTAGCACTGCTGTGCTAGCATTGGGCATCGGGGCGCGCCTGGTGGCTTGCCTGGAGAGAGGCCCCAAGGTGTGCAGGCGAACGGAAGGCCTGATGAAGATCGTTTCATGCGGTCTGAGCTCTTTTGATTCTGGCAAGGCGGGGTCCTAACTGTGCCTGGGCGCTACGCTGGACGGCTGGTAGCACTCTGGCGCAGCGTTGTGATTCTGGTAAGTTAGTGAGGGACGTCCCGCGATCGAGGTCAGCATATTGACTGGCAACAACTAGTGAGGCGTTGAACGGCGCGACCCCGCTCGGTGGTCAGAGCTGAGTCATGCGGATGCCTTCGCCCTGGTGGATGGTGTGAGGCCCCGTACCCTGGTCGGACCGTGTAGCGTTAAGTCGGGCCTGTCCCTCTACAGGGGGGATCTTCAAAAATAGTAAAACTATAGTACGGGGACGTTTTTTTTTGATTTTTGTCCACTATTTGGATGTATGTTTTGACTATTTCCATTTTTCGTCCAGAATCGGCATGTAGGGGGACAGGCCCGACTTAGGGGTAGCGGCCAGATGGCAGAGCTTGGTGCGTTGAGGGCCTGGGCGTGCGGCGGCACTCGGCCGCCAGCGCGCCGGCCGCGAGCCGTCGCCAGCCCCACGCGGGCCCTCTCTTGGGTCATTGGCTCCTGGGGCGGTCTTGGTGACCACCCGCCTCCACAGGCAGCAGCGCCCTGTGCCTTCCCGGCCGCGGGGAGGGCGAGGGATTCCCCGTCATCCCTGGGAGCGGCGGCAGGGGCTGAGCTACGATCCGAGTGGTCGAGCCCCCATGTAGCCTGCGCGGTAGGCTGCCTGACGCCCGGGGCTGGGTTCTGAGGAGGAGGAGGAGGAGGAGGAGGAGGAGGAGGAGGAGGGGAGGAAGGGAGGGGAGTGGGGGAGGAGGGATGAGGAGGGGGAGGAGGAGAGGAGGAGGAGGAGGAGGAGGAGGAGGAGGAGAAGGAGGAGCAGGAGGAGGAGGAGGAGGAGGAAGAGGAGGAAGAGGAGGGGGAGGAGGGGGTCCTGGTAGGTCCCCACCTCCAGGGGCGTCTCGTGCCGCCCCGTCGCGCTCTCGACATCGTGGGGCCATGCGAGAAGGCACGAGGTGATGATGCCTCTCGAGGCGGGTGGCCACCAAGACCCCCCCCACTCGCAAGACCGCCTACCAGCAGCACGACGGGATTCAGCACCAGCAGCTTCACATACACGAGCGAGACGAACAGTGCAAAGAGCGCGTCCCTGAGCATCACGTCATGGGTCAGCACCCCAACACCGATCAGAACGACGGGATCAAGCAACACGGCGTGGCGCACCACGACGGGGCCCAGCACCAGCAGTCTCGCATCTACGAGCGAGGCGAACAGAGCAATGAGCACCACGTCCGTCGTCTGCGAATAACACCTCGACGCCGTGCAGCACCAGCGAAGCGAACACCACGACGTAGAGCGAGGAGACTGGACGGCACGGCAACGCGAGCGTGAATCAGGAGCTGCGTAATATACGCCGCACCCCGCAGATGCGGATAAGAGTGAGGGGGCGGTGGGGACGTCGGCAGTGTGCGAGACTCTGGAGAAGCCCGCCGCAGGCGCTAAAGTTTCACAAATTATACAACGAGCCCACCGCAGGCGCCGATTTTTCTTCAAACCACTGTGGATCGGTCGCGGGTGGGTCGCGGGTGGGTCGCGGGCGGGTCGCGGGGTGGGTTGCAGGTGGGTCGCAAGTGGGTCGCGGGTGGGGCGCGGGTGGGGCGCGGATGGGTCGCGGGGTGGGTCGCGGGGTGGGTCGCGGGTGGGTCGCGGGGTGGGTCGGCGGGTGGGTCGCGGGGTGGTTCGCGGCGCGGGGTGGGTCGCGGGGTGGGTCGCGGGTGGGTCGGGGGGGAACGAGACAACAAACAACAACACCAACAACAACCACAACAACAACAATCATTTTAATATTGTTTGTTTTTATTCGATCGCGTGCCACGCAACGCGTATATCCCAAACCCTCAATACCCACCCTCTTTGTCTTCGACCGTACCCCCTCGGGGGCATATTTTCCTTACCTGCCACGCACATTTAGCGCAGCCCCTAAAACAGGGGAAGGGGGGACGGATGGGAGAAGAGAAGGATGGGCCG
>CAUYUJ010009836.1:5000-17500 GCA_963575745.1 Prorocentrum cordatum
CTTCGGCAGTTTTCTCTTGCACGCGCCGCTGCACTGATATCCCACGCAACTGCGCGCTGTGAGCCCGAGTTTCTCGCAGCCTCTGCACACCACTTTGGTTCCTTTCGCCTTTCGATGATCTTCCACTTGTCCCTGCTTCAAATGTTTCGTGTCCGAGAACGCTCCTCCGCACGCCGCGCACGTCAGCGGCTTCGCGTCCGCCCCGGCTGTCCGCGTGCGAGTCGCTGCCTCCGCATTGCCCCGCCGCACCTCGTCCTCTCGCGCTTCCGCGCATTCCCGTCCTCCTCCTCATCCTCCTCCTCCCCCTCCTCCGAATACCCCAGCCTGCCCAATCACGGATCAGCCCCAGTTTCGGAATCCACAAGTTACGTCCAGCATCCGCCGACCCCGCAGCAATCGAGGTGCCGCGGCGCTTCCATCTACTGAACATGCCTCCGTTTCGGCACACCCCGCACGCGGCAACTTGAGTAAAAGGCCCCAGGACCCGGATATACGCGCTGTTCCCCGCCAACATTGGGCACGTCCCTCATACATTTCGTGGCTCCACGGCGCGCTCCAACCATAGCCCCAGTACCCGCGGTCACGTAAACTTCCAACCCCACGCGCACACACACGT
Organism: Prorocentrum cordatum; assembly: GCA_963575745.1. NCBI lineage: Eukaryota > Dinophyceae > Prorocentrales > Prorocentraceae > Prorocentrum > Prorocentrum cordatum. The sequence goes on from CAUYUJ010009836.1 coordinate 5,617, forward strand.
CGATCGTGTCGTGGCTCCAGAATACGTCCACCGTGGGGCCCAGTGGGGACATTCGCATGCAAGTATACCCCATGCCGGCACACCCTTTGCACGCGCCGTGGCCTCGCACATGGCCAAGTTGACCCATCATGACTCCTGGGCAGTCCCCCCAAAAAACTCCCGACCGCTACCGAAACGGCTCGAAGACATTCCCGAGCCCAACCTGGCTCCATTATGTCTCTCAAATGGCCCCAGATGAGACCACGACCGCCCGCGGTGTCGCCGTGCGCTCGGACCCCCCCGCGGAACTGCCCGAGACCCTCTGGCGGTGGCGGCGAACAGACACCAAACAAATATCACTCGCCTTTTCACCCCTTCGCAGTTTCTACTACCCCCAGATTGGCATAAACAAGGGGTCGGCGGTGTGGCGTAAGCCTAAGAATCAAGGATCCGCGGCGAAGCACAGGGTCGGAATGTACACCGGATTCCTGATTTGCCACGGCAGACAAACCAGCAACGGACGGGAGGGAGAAAAAATGAACACTCAGACACCCACCACGACTGAAATAGTGCGCCAGGCCGGCGCTGGAAAACACGAACGGCACGACGCAGTGCGCTAAGTCGGGGAGCGAACCACGTGTTAGAGACGACACGGACTACGGCGGCAACTCGGAGAGCCAAACCCCGCTTAACAAAAAAACGCTGCGCAGGCCTGAGGCGGGCTCAAAGAAACCGAGGCGGCGGCCCACGAGGTCGGGCAGTGCTGGGCGAGGGAACGGCCTCGGCCGCACCGCCAACAATTTCTTGATGCAGTGCCCTCCCAGTACAGTGCGTGGGCTCAGGGGATCTTGCCCACTGTCCCTCAGGATCCGGATGCGTGGGCCGAGGCTTCGCCTGGTGTGCCCGCCCGTGGACGCCTCATGCGCTCGGGTGTTTCCGCCGAGGCTTTCTGCCCGGTGCCCGCCCGCGTGCGCCTCGTGCACGCGCTCCGCTCTCGTGCGTTGGCAAGCTGAGTGGTGCAAGTCGCGTGGCGTCAGGCGTGCGGTGCATTTTTGTTTGACCCCAACAAAGTCCCCCCTACATCCTGGGACACCTCCACGAGCGCCGCGAAAACGACCGCGAGGAGCCAGAACCACGACGCGGGCGCCACAACGACCGCGGGGAGCCTGAGCCTCCCAGCGCACGAGGCCCCCGCGGCTGGGCACCGGGCGCGAACCTCGGCGGAGCCGCCCAGCGCACAAGGCGCCCACGAGGCGCCGGCGGGCTGGCACGAGGCGGGGGCTCGACTGACCCACGCAGCGCCCTGAACCACACAGCTCGCCTCGCACAGCTTTCACCGACACGACATAGCCTGCACCACGCAGCAGCTCGCACCCGATAGCTGGCACCAAGTAGCTTACACCACACAGCCTGCTCCCCACGTACCGAAACAGTCACAACCACCACGCAGCTTGCGCCACGTAGGCTCGCAATGCTCACTGTAATGACCTGCTTTTAGGTGTCCAAGATGGCAGTGACATGTCTGTTGGGAAAGTCCTTCCCAGAGTATCCTGTTGCTTCTGCGGGGGGGTGCGCAAGAGGATGGGGTACATCCAAGCACGGCAACATGCTGGGCTGGAGGACCGCGTGTGGAGCCCTCCAGATGCACGAGAGCTCACCAGAATGCTGAGGAGGTCGAAGGGCCAAGGGGCCTCCATCATCACCAGATCCAACTTATATCCGCCCTTTCCCGCCCTCACCCCTCCAGTCATCCCCCCACCCCTTCTCCTCACGCTCGGCAGTCGTACCAAGCGGTCGCTCCCTCTCCCCTCCCTCCCTCCCCCTCCCTTCCCCTCCGCCTTCCTCCCCCGGAGATGTGGGCAGGAAGGGGCGGAGGGAGAGATGAGAGGGCGTCGGAGGCAGCAGCGGGCAGGGAAAAGTAGAGGGAGTGAGGCGAGGGCCCTCCCCCGTGGCACACACTCTCTCCACATGCACGCTGGGCCGTGCCAGTCTCGCCCACCGCGCCACCTTGCGGCCTGGCGCTGTCCCGCGCCCGCCGCGCATCTGGCTGTGCGCGGGCGCGGTCCTGCGCGCCTGCGCCCACTGGTCACACGACCAGATGGCCCGGCGCCTCGCAGAGGCGCGACGCGGGGGCGCGACATTGGGGGCCGCTCCCTCCCGTCGGCGGCGAGCGAGGGGGGGGGACATAAGAGCAAGAGAAAGCCTTCTCGGAAGGCCCGGAGGCCACCCCGGGCCTGCTGGGAAGAGTTCTGAGCCGTCCCTCCCCGACGACAGAACAGCTTTTTGAAGAAGGCGCGAGGGCTTCTGAGGAGTCCCGCGGCCTTCTGAGAGAGCCTTCTCCTTCTCGCGTCCCCCCCCCGCCCGCCATCCTGCCGCTCCCCGTCCTCCGTGCCCTCTTCCCGACGAGTGTCTACGAGCTGGCTCTGGCAGGCAGGGCGAGAGAGGCCGCGCGAGGAACCACCGCAGGAAATCCGACCCCGAAAATGCGAGCGCACGGTGCCATCGAGGGGGGGCCCGAGGCACCCTGAAACTCAACCGTTTCTCAAAGCTCGTGGGAAGTCGCCACGCAGCGCGCGCACTCCCACCGTATCGCGTCGGCCAGGCTTTCCTCCGCCTCCGACTCCGAACTGATCGCCCAGGAACATCGGCTTGGAATCGGCGACGCGTAGCCGATAGATCGGTGACAGGACCTCAATGGCAGCACAGCAAGTCTCTGGGCAGGATGGGGCGCCCAGTCCCCGATCGGCGCGGAGTGGGGGCGACCGGAAGTCGATGCTTTTCTCGCGCGGGCATCATGTGTACCGCAACGGGAATTCCAAGCGCGTCTTGGACCTCCTTGAAGGGGCGCCGCAAGGTCGAGGCGCACTGGATATGGATGAAGGGCCGAGCCTCTAGGGATTCAGTGCGCCATACGGACGAATACGAAAAAGGTCTTACCAGAGATGGCACAGCGACCTTTCGCCGCAGCTTGATGACACGGGCCGCTAGCGCGGCACGCAAAGTTGGAAACGTTGGCGCTTACGCGCGAGCTTACGCGGGCAACTTACGCGTCAATGTCGGCGCAAACGACACCGTCTTCCTGCGTCGCTCATACGGGGCCATATCTGGTGCGCCTCGGTTTTCTGGGGAAGGGGTCCCGCAACTCGGACCTACAAAAGAGACGGAGACAAATCTTGCACACATCTTCCCCTCCAGAACTCCGACGCCACGATTTTGCCCCCAGTGTGGACCTCCAGAAGTGTGGCCCCCCCCCCAGGCCAGATTTCTTTGTTCCACCCCGAGGGGCGCTCCTGATCGGCCCCGTGGCCTGGTGAGGGCTCCCTCGGAGGGCCTGGCTGGGCGGGGGCCAGACTGGTTAAAATTGGCCCAACATGGGGAAACCAAGAGGTACCCATACAGCTACCCCCTGGGCCTCTCCCTGGGTGTCTTCTAAGCAAGATTTCGAAGCGAATCCACTGGAGGCAAAGAGGGCCTCCCAGGAAGCCCAAACAAGCGAAAACGGGGGGGACGGGCAGCGGTATGGATACCTTGTCCTCCTCCGACATCACCTCCCGCCGTGGGGTAGGGGGTGGGGGGGGCGGCTCCTCAGGAGGCTGCTTCTGCGAAGGTGCCGGCCTTGCATGTGCAGATGAGCCCGCACCGTCTGAGAAGCAGTGGTTCCTCTGAGCAGCCTCCCCCCTTCCCCTCCCCCCTTCTGCGAGCCGCCAGCAACTTCGGTCGGGAGGCCTCTTGGACCGTCTTTGGGGCCTCTAGGTCTTGGGCCATCCTGGAGCCAGCTTAGGCCGTCTCGGTGGTTTCCTGGGCGGACCTGGAGGCATTTTGGACACTCGTGGCCCGTCCCGGAGACCATCTTCAACCATCTCCCAGAGATCCGATGTCTTGATTTTGCAACGCGGGATTCCCCGATATTCCGACGCATTACCCACGACGGGTTCTTCATCCTGAATCGTTTTTTGACGGTCCCGAGGCCCGGTAACGGCCTGTAGAGGCCGAAAACTGTGGAAAACCTCCATCATTGTGTGTCACTACGTTGGATCTCTGGGCTTGAGCGAGCTTGGAGGCCATCTTGGAAAGCATTCTGGCAGTTTTGGCACCCCTCCGGGGGCCATGATCGGAGCCATCCGCGGGCAGGTCCGGGCCTGGGCAAGTCCCCCCGCCCCCCCCGCTTGGCCCCCGACGCACCCCCCTGGCAGCGCTCTGGAGGGGATGGCGCGAGGAGGGGGGGTCGGGACTTCTAGGAAACGGCGCGGGGGGGGGCGGGAGGAGGAGGAAGAGGAGGAGGAGGACGAGGAGAGGGGAGGAGGAGAGGGAAGGAGGACACAGGCCGCGGCGCCGCTGTTGGGCAGACGGCTTTCTGTCTTATAAATGGACACAGGCCGCGGCGGCGCGGACAGCGAGCCCTGTCCACAATGAACAAGAACTGCTGTTGGGCATTCTACCCATTCTTTCCGTACCCATTTCGGTCGCCCCGACCCAGGACCGGCTCTTCATCCTGAATCATCTTCTGACGGCCCCGAGGCCCGGCGCGGTCCCCCAGAGGCCGAAGCATGGCGAAAACAACTCCTGGCGTGATTTTTTCTATGACTCGAGGGGGTCTGGGGATTGACCCGCAGTTCTGAGATGTCTGGGCTGGTGAGGCTTCGGGTTGCGCGCCGGCGGCCCCCCAGGCAGTCCTGGCTTTATGTCGGGCCTGTCCCCCTACAGGGGCAGGGGGATTTACGACGAAAAATTAAAAATAACTTCAATATACCCAAAAAAAACAAAAATATTCAAAAAATAGTCCCCAGACCATTATTGGACTATTTTGGGACTATTTTGGGGGTATTTTTATTTTTCGTCGAAAATCCCCCTGTAGGGGGACAGGCCCGACTTAAAACAAATTAAAAAGGTTTTTTATGAAGTTCGTCCTCTAGGGGGCCCTTACCGGGCCTCGGGAGCCTCAAAAAGCGACTCAAGATGAAAAAAGGTGGTCCTGGGGAAGGGGTCGAGACTTCCGGGGACCCCGCATTGAAAAAATCGAGACATCGGATCTCTGGGTCAGGAGCCTGTTGATACACGCCGGAACCAGAGGCAGGTTTTCTCCATATTCTAGCAAGCTTACACGCATGGAGGGGAGGATGGGGGGGTGGGGCGTGGTGAGGCACTGAAGGACATCTGGATTTCACGCAAAGCAGGGCTTACTCTTACGCCTTTTCGGCGGAAATGCCGTGTAAGCACACTTGCGGGGGTCTGACGACTTCAACCCAGACCCCCGACGTCGTGATTTTTTCACGACTTCGACCCCCAGAGGTCTCGACCCTTTCCGCGGGACTAGCTTTGCTTCCTGCGTCATTTTTGACGGTCCCGAGGCCCGGTCAGGGCCCCCGGAGGCCGAAAGTAACGAAACACCTCCCGTCGTGATTTCTCTTTACACCGCGAGGGGGGAAGAGAAAGAATCATGCACGTGAACTTGCATGAGTCTGCACAACCAGAGCCGTAGGTCGGGTATGTCCTCCTACAGGCGGGTTTTGGCAGAGAGATCGCTCGCGCGATCTATAGTGAGATCTAGTGAGTTCGATAGAGAGGTTGGAAATGACATCGATGTTAAGAAAATCGACCACGAACCCGGGAAACCCCGAACCCCGCTTCCCACCGAAATCAGCCCGGATCCCGGAACCGGGAAACCGGAAACCCGGGAACCTGGCCACCTACCGAAATCGGCCCAGAACTTCCACCAAACCTTTCACTCTCCACTATGACCCTTTCAGCGCAAGCACTGAAATGAGAAAAACAAGCAACAATTACACCAGGATGCTCACAAGTAGTAAGAAATCGTGCCCAGACTCTTGTTGGACTACTTTTGAATCTACTGCTCCTGCAAAGGGACATGCCCGACTTCACCATCGCCTGGGGCGGCTGCCTGCGCGCAGCCCGACGCCTGGCCTACCTTGGTGGGCCTGTTTTCCACCGCCACCACCCTAAGTAGGAGGGGGAGGGGGTCCTCCTCCTCCTCCGCCTCCTCCTCCTCCTCCTCTTCTCCTTCCTCTTCTTCTTCCTCATCTTCATGTTCTTCTTCTTATTATTATTCTTCTTCACCTTCTTCTTCCTCCTCCTCCTCCTCCTCCTCCTCCTCCTCCTCCCCCCCCCCTCCAATGGCATGTGGTGGTAGACAGGCCCCTCAAGCCAGCGGCCGCCGCCCGAGGGCCACCCGCCCGAGACCCGCCGCCGATCGTGTCTGCCCGCCCGCCGGCCTCGGGCGCGCCGCCCGGCGCCCCCGGGGCGGAGCGCGGCGAGCGCGGCGAGGGGCGGACCTCGCGACGACCACGAGGAAGTCGTCGTCGTCGTCGTTGTCGGCGTCGGCGTCGTCGTCGTCGTCGGCGTCGGCGTCGGCGTCGGCGTCGTCGTCGTCGTCGTCGTCGTCGTCGGCGTCGGCGTCGGCGTCGTCGTCGTTGTCGTGCTCGTCTTCATCGTCTTCGTCGTCGTCGGCGTCGGCGTCGGCGTCGGCGTCGGCGTCGGCGGCGGCGGCGCTGGCGGCGGTCTGAGGATCGCGCCGCATCGGCGATGCCTCGGCGACGTCGGCGATGCCGAGGCGCGACGCCATGGCGACATCACGCGGTGCCTTCCGCGGCCGGCCGCAGCGGCGCGCCACCGCGGACCACGACGAGGGCGCTTGCGCGCGGACTTAATCGCGAGAGGCCTGCGCGCGAACTTCGGCGCAGCCGATCCCGTGCTCTTCTGTCGCTCATGTGTCGGGCGTTGGCAGAACTGGGTTTAGTGGAACCTGGTTTAATGATCCGTACCGCGGGCGCCCCCCCGTCCCATTTCCACTAACCGGAATTGCCGTCACCCCCGGAAAACACGAGCTATGGCAGACCTGGTGTAGTGATTCTGGCCAATTCGAAGGCTCCAGGGCCCTACCACTAACCGGGTTCCCTTACCCGGGGTCCTGGCCATACCCGAATGTGAACCGTACCCTTGCACTTCAGATGTCTGAAAAAAATCAGCTGGAGTCGCAAGAACTTGAACGACGTGTGCAGCCGTCTGATCCCCAGCGGGCGTGTCCCATACCCCTGCGTCGAGTGGACCCGTAGGGGCAGCAGGGGTTCCCCAAAGGTCGCTGCTCATCGGCGCCTGGCCGCTCGAGGCCCCCGGACTTCGGGCGGACTGCTTCCGGTGATTCCTGGCGTGTGTCCTCCACCGTTTCGGCCTCCAAGGGCAATTCGCGGGCCCCCTCCGGACCATCGGAGATGATCCAGGGACACAGCGTGCCCCACCCAAGGGAAGGGCTCGGGACCTCTGGGGCCCGTGGACTGGAAATCATGCCTGCCGGCCCTTCCGCCGCGGATGCGCACGGTTGCGTAAGACACGGGGTGTTAGCCGGGCGGTGTAAACAATGGTTTGCAAACTTCCTTTGAGCAGGGACCGACCGTCCCGGCATTCCTATAGTCCTACCACGAAATGTTCCTAGAACCCAAAAATGATCTAATAACAAAAGTAATGTTCTTAGAACATAAACCCAATGAGTTCAAGAAGACAATATCAAACAAAACTGTTCTGATAACATTTCGTGTAGACCACAAAAGGTTCTTAGAAAAGTGTTTGGTGGGTCCTGGCCATACCCGGACCCAGCGCACGGGGCACCCCACAGGCGTCCCCAGGGCGGCAGCCGACGGGGCACCGAGCGAACCGCCGCCACGCCCAGCCGTCGCACGGGGCACCCACGCGAGGCGCCCGCGGGCGGCAGCCGAGATTGGGCAGGCGCAGCCCCGCCACGCCTCGTCCAATTACATACCTCCTCCTCCTCCTCCCTCTCCTCCTCCTCCCTCCTCCTCCTCCTCCTCCTCCTTCCCCTCCTCCTCCTCCCCCTTTTCCCGTCCTTTTCTTTTCCTCCTCCTCCTTTTCACCTCCTCCTCCTCCCTCCTACCTCCTCCTCCTCTCCTCCTCCTCCTCCTCCTCCTCCTCCTCCGCCTCTTCCTCCTCCTCCTCCTCCAACTCCTCCTTCTCCTCCTCCTCCCCCTCTTCCCGTTCCTCTTCCTCCTCCTCCTCCTCCTCCTCCTCGTCTCGTCCAATTACGATTAAGTCGGGCGTGTCCCCCTACAGGGGGATGTTCGACGAACAAAAAAAACATGTTCAACATTTTTCAACATGGTCAACAAATACCCCACAAAGAGTCCCAAGACTATTGTTTGACTAGTTTTGAACTCTCCCCCTGTAGAGGGACAGGCCCGACTCAAAATTACGTAAAACCGCAACGGCAAACCCTTTTGTGCGAGCAGTGTCTGGGAGGAGCGAGTGCAGGCTGTGCACGCGACCAGGGCAGCACAGATGCGCGGTGAGGGTGCAGGGGCCTTGGAACGCCATGTTGACATTTCTCTTGCAGAGCGCAGCAGAATACCGAGGGGTGCCGAATACCGAAGGGGCAGGTATGCAAGGGTAGCCTCGGAAAGCTGCTCCATCCTTACTGTCATGGTTGACTGTAGGGTCCACACGTCAGTACCTAATGAGAAGAAAGAATACCTCCAAAGAAGACCTGCAGCTCGAATCAAATATTGTCGTGTGCGATGTCCCGCCGATACACTTGATGCTGCCATAGAACTGCGCCTGCGAGTACCCCTGTCCTGCCTTAGCTGCCGACAAGACGAGAAGGAAATGTACAAGCAAGGTATAGACCCTAGAGTCCAACCCAACCCCAGGAGACCTGATACAACCCAAGGAGACCTGATCCAACCCAACCCCAGGAGACCTGGATGCTTCGTTCCCAACCCAACCCCAGGAGACCTGATACATAACTTTGAGGACAACGCAAATATAGAAGACATAACACTAACAACATCAAACCACATTATGTAAATCTGTGACTGCAAACACGCACGTGCACGAATCGATACTACACAATGCTCGCCACCGCTTGCAGGCATCCCGAAGGCCTTGTCGAGACGCTCCTCGCTGAGGGGATGCAATTTCAAGCAAAACTATGGTGGATGTCTGCTCCGGGCAAGAAGTGTTCTTCCTCACTCCATCTGGGCGCAAAACCTTTTCAAACTTACAGACTGCAAGCTATCCCGTGATGAACGGGTACCGAAGCAACTTTTCGAAACTAGCTGTGCTGAGCGAGATGGAACATGCGCGCTGGTGGCCTGGGAACATTGGCTACGACGGCAAGCAAATCAGTGACGCACTGGCCAAGAATTCCCCGCTGTCCTCCCACAGTTGGGGCCACGCCGCGTATGGAAGCAGACATCCTAACACCACGAGCATGTCCAACGCTCGCCCCCGGGTGAACAGACAACGAACGAACGCAAGGCACAGGGCTAGAGTGCAAAAACGTGCGAACATAGTAGGGCGGTTGTCAACACAATCGGGCACTACAGCATTATCATAACCCGGCATCCCTTGCCAGGAAGTTCTAGCAGCCTGCGCAACAAGTGTGAATTGACCTGAGCCGATCTGCGCCAGACCCAAGGAGATCGAACACCAAACCAAGTACACCCGAAAGCTAACACATACACTGACAAGCGAGACATGCCAAACCAAGACAACCTTAAATCGGCTGGCCCCCTTGTGGGGCCATCAGGCTGCGAGGTTTACAGTATTGCTTTATGCTCTTACTGTGATTTGCTACTGTCCGCGCGAGGGGGGGAGTCGAAAACCAGCTCCGCTAGCGTCCCCGAATCGCGTTGTCTGAATTTTTGAGGGGCCATGGGACACGTAAAAATACATGAGATTCGCGCTCCAGACGCAATAGAGTTACAGTGTGCATTCGCGCCCCCGAGGCCAAGATCCCTTGCAAATTATGTTAAATTCGTGTCCCCGAAGCCACAATCCGTGGTAAAATACACCAGCTTCGGGCTCCTGAGGCCACGATCCCTTGCAAATTGCGCAACGGTCTCGGCTCCGGGGCCACGATCCCTTGTAAATTACACCACAGTCGCGCCCCCGAGGCTACGATCCCTTACAAGTTACGCCACATTAGCGCCCCCGAGGCCACGATCTCATGTAAATTACACCACATGTGCGCCCCCGATGCCACGACCCCGCGTGAATTACGCCACGTTCGCGCCCCCGGAGGCACGATCCGTCGTAAAACGCTCCGCGTTCGTGCCCCCGAAGCCACGATCTCCTGAGAGAGGCCCCAAGAGGCGCCCAAGACGCGCCCAAGAGACCGCCAAGCAGCTCAAAAGATACATCACTAGGCCCCAGGAGGCCCCCAAGAGGCGCCCAAACCGTCTTCAAGAGGCCCCCGAGAGGCTTCCACGACACCCCAACACATATACAAGAGGCCTCCGACCCACAACCCAGGCACAGTGGCGGGATGGGCCGAAGGCCACTAGGATAACGCCAAGGTCTCAATATGCGCTGATGACTCCTATCCGCCCCCGCGTGCAGTTCCAGATGCGCCAAGGCAACGCCGAGACGCACCGCCGCGACGCTGTTATATCCCATTCTGATAGAGGGGGGCCGGCGGCAGGGGGCGAAGCCCTTACGGATAAACAACCACGCTTCAAAGCATCGGCGCGCACATCCGCTTGGCCGTGTGTAACTTCGTGTGTCAGCGCTCTCTGAAGCTCAAACTGAAATATTGAACAACATTATGCCATGTGGGTAACATTCCTAAAATCCACAAGCCAAACGCTGACTGCGCTGATTGCGCTAATCTCCGTGAAGCTGCGCGGTGCTGCTGAAACCGATGCGCGAAAGAGACGCACATCCCGCAAGCCCTCCGGGCGTGAGTGGATTATCGAATTCGTTATCCCATTTCTTCGGAAAAGAGGCTTCGATCACAGCTCATTACTAATCATCCACCCCCGCTCCCCACACGTTCGGGCCCAAAGCAGGGTTCATCCCAACACTTCCCCACCATCCTTGGCCAAAGACACAAAATTCACCCTGCGGGCCCAGCATCTCTGCCAACAAAAACGAATGACAAAAAAATCCCACCGGCGGTCCGTTCCATGGATGCTGAGACTCGGATGCTGCTTCTGTGGTGGGCGGGCGGGTGGGAGTGAGCGAGACGGCCGTCCGTCAGGGGGTAGCCTGCAGCGTGACCCCCGCCCATACTCCCTCGCCTGGGTCGGAGGGTTCGCGATGTAGGGTAGGGGGGGGGGGGGCGACGTATTGGGGCGTACAGGGTGACCCAAGATGGCTCCACCAGGGCACAAAAAAGACCAACATGATTCCCAAGCTGGCACCGAGTAAATCACCCAAAAGCTCCAAGGCCGCCTCAAGATGGCTCCACGTGGCCTCGGAGCCGCCCAAAGTCGCCCCCGAGAGGCCAGCATGGCTCAAGCACAAAAGGGGCATGGTGTGCTTGAGTCTCTCGCCTTTTCGCGTCCGATGGGCTTCACAGGCCTCAGGGTGGCGTCCTAATGTCAGAGCAAGGCCAAAAGAGCGTTCCAAGACAGCCCAAAGATCGCCCAAGCACGCCTCAAATGGCGACGCCTAAGGCTCCGACTGGGGGGCTGCAATATTTGGCGAAGTTATTTGGTCACCCCTAAACTGGCCCTGGTAAAACCACAGGGGGGGCCCACGAATGCCCCGAAGGCCTCCAACGTCACCTCAACAGGGCCGTAAGAAGCTCTAAAGGGCAGTTTCTAATACATATGATGTTTTGAATCTCGGATTTTGATACATGGTTAATGTATGAATGCATTTATGCATGAACTCATCGTTGTTTTTAAATACTAAACCCCTGCATGCTTATTACAAGATCCGCACGCGGAACATGTATTAAAAACGGCACCTTAACATCGGAATAACCGCGACGGCATTTATGGCCGACTCCTGGGTCTGCGCAAGCTGATCCCAAACTACGGTTTACGGGCTCCCATCCTTCTGTGTTCCACCTCTTACATCCCCTGATCAAACCAACGCGCCTGGACATCGTTCTTGGATGGGCTGGTTGGGGTACGCGAGCCGTCAAGATCCG
>CAUYUJ010009836.1:22500-31868 GCA_963575745.1 Prorocentrum cordatum
GGCGGAGGAGGAGGAGGAGGAGGAGGAGAAGGAGAAAGAGGAGGAACAAGAAGTGGAGGAGGTGGAGGAGGAGGAGGAGGAACTCTGCCTTCAGGCGTGGCCTGTGCTTTGTCTGATACGCCGTCGTCGAGATCGTGAGCCTGACCTCCGCTCGAAGATCTGCATCGTCCGGGAGCTGTCTGATCGCTCCTTTGGGTGGCCCAGAAGGGGGTACAGCTGAAAAGGGGGTGGTGCACGAGAATTGGGGCAGTTGTGTTGCAGACGCATTGCGCCGGAGAAGCGTATTGCATTGTATTGCAAGCAATGTATTGCACGCGAGAAGCCAGCAATACATTTGCAACCTAGAACGTATTGCACGCCCTAAATGTATTGCAACCCCACGAACCTATTGCACCAAATCTATTGCACCACCCCCTTGTCGCTGGACCCCCTTTTTGGTCAACCCGAGTTCCGCGGCCGCTTCCTCCCCCCGTCTTGGCTCTCCTCTGTTTCTGCGACCCGCTGGTAGCCCGACAGCTTGTTGGACCCACCTCGCCTCAGAGCAAGCTAAGAACAAGTCGGAGGTGAGGGGGTGAGATCGAAGTGGAACGGAGAGCCCCCCTACTGGGAAATCGATTTCGGTTTCGTGTTCGTGCGTGCCGTGCGGGCGAGGCGAAGCTGCGTGGGCGGGCGAGAGAAAGTCTCCTGTGGCTGAGGCGCGGCCGGACCAAATGACTCCCTTCCGGGCGGCAGGGGGCCCGCGGTGTCCCGCCGGTGTCCCGCTGGTGTCCCGTGTGGCTGAGGCGCGGCCGGACCAAATGTCTCCCTTCCGGGCGGCCGGGGGCCCGCGGTGTCCCGCCGGTGTCCCGTCGGTGACCCGATGATAATGATGATGATGATGATGATGATGATGATGATGATGATGATGATGATGATGATGCTGATGCTGATGCTGATGCTGATGATGATGATGATGATGATGTTGATGTTGATGTTGTTGATGATGATGGTGATGATGATGTTGGTGTTTTATTTTGATGATCGATAGTGAGATCGATAGTGAGGTCGAATGTGAAATCGATAGTGAGATCGATAGTGATATCGGTTGTGAGATCCAGCGTGAGACCGAATGTCAGATCGATTGTGAGATCGATTGTGAGATCGATAGTGGTATTGGTAGTGAGATCGATTGTGAGACCGAATGGGAGATCGATTGTGAGATCGATTGTGATATCGATAGTGAGATCGACAGTGAGACCGAATGTGAGATCGATAGTGGGATCTATTGTGAGATCGATTGTGAGATCGATCGTCAGATCGATTGTGAGATCGATCGATTGAGATTGATAATGAGATCGATAGTGAGTTCGATAGTGAGATCGATGGTGAGACCGAATGTGAGATCGATTGTGATATGGGTTGTGACATCGATAGTGAGATCGGTAGTGAGACCGAATGTACGATCGATACTGATATCCAAAGTGAGTTCGATAGTTAGATCGATAGTCAGATCGAATGTGAGATCGATTGTGAGATCAATAGCGAGACCGAATGTGAGATCGATTGTGAGATCGATTGTGAGATCGATAGTCAGATCGATTGTGAGATCGATCGATTGAGGTCGATTGTGAGATCGGTAGTGAGTTCGATAGTAAGATCGATCGAGTGCGACGTTGGTCCCTCCCCCCCCCCCTCACCTCCTTATCACCCGAATGGTGGTCGTATATGTAAACTTATGGATGCTTTCTCTCTGCGATCCTAGAGGCTCCCAGATGGGGTCCGAATAGACATGATCGGAGGATCGCGACGCATCGCCGATGCATCGCAAACGCATCGCCAATGCACACCCGATGCATCAGCCATGTATCGACAACGACGGCGATTCATCGGCGCCGTCGGCGTGGAGAACATCGGGCTCCAAATCGAGCTGCATCGCAGGTGCATCGGCGATGCGGCGCGACCCAACCAGACCCCATCTGGGAGGCCTCCGGAATGGGAGGAGAGGGGGAGGGCACTGAATCGGAACAAGCGACGATGCATTGGCGATGCAGTGTGATCCTTCGACCCCATCTGAAGGGAACATGCAATCACATGTTAACTAGAATGGGCCCCAAACAGTGTGATTCTGGCAATATATGTGAAGCAAGCTAAATCCCACCAGCCCTCTGGTGTTAGGTGGTTTAAGGCGTTTACTCTTCCACCCCTGCCTCTTTCCCTTCGGGGAGGGGTTTACCTTCCCCCTACCCCATCCCCTGGACCTGGACGGGGCGAGGCAAAAGCAGCCTCCCTCTTCTTTGATCGATGTCCTCCGAGATGGCCCCACGAGCGCTCCCAAGGCTCCCCAGGGTACCCCAAGAGGGCCCCAAGAGGTGACCAGGAGGCCCCAAGAGGCCCCCAAGAGGCCCCCAGGATGCCCCCAGGAGGGTCCCAAGAGACCCCCAAGAGGCCCTAAGAGGCCCGCCAATGCACCCAAGACGCTCCAAGGCGCCTCCGCGACAATGCCAAAATCATTGACGACAATGACAAGGTTCTGGACACATTTTGGCCTCCTGGGGGGGCCACTGCTGAAGATGACTCCAACAGCGCCTGGGAGAGCCCAAGATGACCTCCAAGATGGCTCAAGATATCCCGAGATGCCTCAAGATGGCTCCCACGATGCTCCAAGATGCCCCAAGACCGCTCGAGGACAGGCCAAAATCCTTCCCAAACCGACGGGAAATCAATGTTTGTGGCTTTCTCGCCTTTTCGATTCCGATGGCCTTCCGAGGCTTCAAGATGGCCCCAAGATGGCCCGAAAGGCTCCAAGAGCGCTCCCAAGACCACCTCAGACGCTCTAAGAGGCGTCCGGGGCCACCAACAGGCCCCCAAGACGCTCCAAGAGGCCTCCACTGGGGGACCCTTCCTCTGTGTGCTGCCCACTTCCCTGATCGAGGCAATTCCTCTGGGCATCGTTTCCGGATGGGCTGGTGTTTTCTTTGTTGGATCGCGAGCGCAAACGGAAGGGCCGCGCGCCGTCCAAAGCTACAGCTAACAAGCAGGAGCCGGACTTGCACACGGGAGAGAGAGAGAGAGAGATAGAGGGAGAGAGAGAGAGAGAGAGACAGAGAGAGAGAGAGAGAGAAACAAAAAAGAAAGACGACAAGAGAGCACGGCTGGTAGAATTGCGCAATCTATGCTATGCAACCTACATTGTGAACTCTGTGCTGTCGCCATAGCCGCCAGACAGGCGGTCAGGCCAAGACGACGGGGGCGAAGCGGCGGCGACGGCGACAACATGGCCGCCAGACCGACGGTCAGGCACGAGCCCCTGGGAACTGAAAAACGTAAACCGTCGGAGGTCCGTGCCGAGTTCTCGGCGCGGCGCCGAGGCCACCTGCGCTCCGCGCGCCAGGGAGGAGGCTCCCCGACATCTACTGCGACCCCTTATGGGCGGCCTGGAATTCCAGACCAGAAGGCCCCCCCCCCCCCACACACACACTACACACACACACACACACACACACAAACACACACGCACACACGCACACAAGCACGCACGCACGCACGCACGCACGCACGCACGCACGCACGCACGCACGCACGCACGCACGCGCATACGCACGCACACACGCACACACGCACACACGCACACACGCACACACGCACACACGCACGACACGTAACACGTACACGTACACGTACACACACACACACAAACCACACACACGCACACACGCACACGCACACGCACACGCACACGCACACACACGCGCACACGCGCACACGCGCACACGCACACACGCACACACGCACACACTTACAAACACACACACACACACACACACACACACACACACACACACACGCACACGCACACGCACACGCACACGCACACACGGAGGCGGAGGAGGAGGAGGAGAAGGAGGAGGAGGAGGAGGGCTCCCCAGCCTGGAGTCTCCAAGGGCTCCCAGCTTCGCGCTTCGCGCTACGCAAAGCGCGAAGTGCGAATGACTTCGCGCTCTCGCGCCACCTCCAAGGGGAAGAAGAGAGGATGAAGAGGAGTCGGAGCCGAACCGCGAAGCGCGAATGTCTTCGCGCCCTCGAGGGCGCCCTTGAGTCTCCGACCGCACTTGACAAGCCTGGAGCCCCAGCCCAAGCATCCAGTCGGACGTGTCCTCCAACGGGCGGGTCTTGGACGAACGCTGAACAATAGCTCAGCACCTTCGAAAACATCAAAGAATGGCAGAACAGTCGCCCCGAGCCTATCTTTTGTAGTGTTTTCAAATTTCTCTTGTACTGTCGGGGCGTTGACCTAAGGAACCCAAAAGATAAGGGACGAGGCCCCTGTTTCCCATAAATTGACCTTCGATCTCCCATGGAAGGCATACGGAAAAACATCCAAAGCAAACTGTAACACGATCCAGGGAACACCGAGCCTCTCCCCAACGAAAAGGGATCCCTCTTCAGCGCCCCGACTGCAAAGGGGCATGCCCAACTTAACCCGAGCATAACTCGGGCGTTGGCAGAATTGGGTTCAGTGGGACCTGGTTTCGTGATGTGTACCGTGGGGCGGCCCCCCCGTCCCATTCCACTCACCCGAATTGCCGTATAACCCGCAAAGCATCAGCTACGGCAAACCCAGCTCAGCGATCCCAATCCATCTCTTGGGCTTCGGGGACCAATCTAGGGGAACAAAAAATGACACAAACATAAAAACTCGGAGGTCCGCGCGGATTTCTCGGATCGGCGCTTGACCCCCCTCCCTGGCGCGCGGAGTGCGCCAGGGGCGGCGCCGGAGGCGCCGCCAGGGGGCCCCAGCGCCGATACGAGAAACCCGCGCGGACCTCCGAGTTTTTATGTTTGTGCCACTTTCTGTTAACACAAAGTGATTGTAGGGGAATTCCCCTACAATCGCTGACCGGCTACCCTTCCACAGGGTCCTGGCTCTCCGAAGGCTTCGTGCCCCAAACCAACAGCGGCCGCTGTTGGGCAGGCGGCCTTCTGTCTCGAATGGACACAGGCCGCGGCGGCGCCGCCAGCGAGGCCTGCTCAAAATGAACAGGAACCGCTGCTGGGCCTTGTGCCCATTCTTTCCGTGCCCATCTCGTTCGTGCCGACCCCTCGACCGGGGTCCTGGCTCTCCGAATGAGGGCCCCCACCCCCGCCCGGCCCGCTTCCCCGCGCCCGCCGGCGGGGCGGGGGAGCGCGCCTCCCGCAGCGCCCCGGGCGGCCCGGCCAGCCTCGGCAGCGGGAGCGCCGCGGGCGGCGGCGCACCGCCGCCTGGGGGAGTCGTCGTCGTCGTCGTCGTGGTCGTTGTCGTCGTCGTTGTCGTGGTCGGGGTCGGGGTCGTTGTCGTGGTTGGGGTCGTGGTCGTGGTCGGGGTCGTGGTCGTGGTCGGGGTCGTCGTCGTGGTCGGGGTTTGGGTCGTCGTCGTCGTCGTCGTCGTCGTCGTCGTGGTCGTCGTCGTCGTCGAGTCGTGGCCGTGGTCGTCGTCGTGGTCGTCGTCGTGGTCCTCGTCGTCGTTGTCGTGATCATCGTCGCGCGCGTCGTCGTCGAAGCCGGCGACGTCAGCGAGGGAGTGATGGAGGCGGAGGGGGGAAGGGGCCGAGGAGGCGCGCGCAGCCTGAGCGTGCACGGTCCTGGGGCGGAAGGCACACGGGCGACGCAGGAAGCGTGGCGAAACAGCGGCGCGATGGGTCGCTCGGGCGATGCGCTGCACGCGCTGCACGCGCAGAGGTGCTCCTTGAGGAAGGGGGGCGGCGATTGCCCCCCTGCGATGCCTGCCTGCATCGACGACGGCACGGCGTGCGCGCCCGCGCTCGCCCCCAAGCGCTGGCAGAGACGAGCTCACTTCCTTGGTCTCGTCGCGGCGTGGCAGAGGCCATTCGCACGCGCGGGCTGCAGTACAGTCGGGGCCTTAACGAGGCCCCTTTTTCCACAAGTTAAACTTCGACTTCCTATCGAAAACATAAGGGAAACCTGAGGCAAGCTGTGAAACATCTAAAGAACGCGGAGCCCCTCCCCAACCAAAAGGGTTCCTTCTTCAGGGCCCCGTCTGTAGCCCGGGCGGAGCGCACTCGTAGTCTGGCAGCGCGACGAAGGGGGGGAGAGGCGGAGGGCGGCCGCAGGGGGCGGGCGGGGGAGGAGGAACTGACCGCACGCAGGTCCTCGGCAGGAGTGGCCGGCCACTGCTGAGGCTGGGCGCGCGCGCGCGAGCAGGCTGGGCAACACGCCTTCCGCCGACTCGCCGGCGGCCCTCGTCGCGCAGGGGGGGCCCGACTGCGGGGGCCCGGAGGTCCGCCCGCGCTCGGGGGCACGGGGAGGGGCCGCGAGGCGCGGCGCTGCGGGGCACTGGGGGCGACTGCTCTTGCTGTTGCACGCTCGACCCATCGATCCGACCCAACTCTACTCGTCGTCCCATGGGGGGGGGGAAGGACGAGGAGGACGGAGGAGATGGAGACAACAACAAAACACAGTGGAAATTGCGTAGCGGTCAGGCAAGCCTGTCGACGTGTGCGTGCCTCTCGACGTGTGCGTGCCATCCTTGCGCGGCGGTCAGGCAAGCCTGTGTCCTAGCCGCGTCGGCGCCGCCCATTTTGCTACCATCTGGCGCCTCCCTCGGACAAGTCTTCGGAAACGGGTGGCGCAGCTGCGTCCGGGAGTCAGCGAAGCGACCGCCCCCCCCGCCGGTGGATCTGGGCTGGTCCCAATCGAAGAGGGCGGCGGGGGCAGGGTATTCTGACTACCTACCAGACCACCCCAACCCAACCCGAAGACCCGAATTTCGGGTTGGGGGGGGTATGGGCTCCATATGTGTTTTTTCGATGTTCCCGGACCCCCCCCCACTAGAAATCGAGGGTAAATCTGAGCCTTCGGGTTGGGTTGGGGTGGTTTGGTGGGTGGTGATATTCGGACACGGGCGAGGCTATTGGTGGATCGCGTCCATGATAAGAATGAGAAGAAACTGCATGAACATAAAACAGTTGGCGCTCCGCGTGGATTTCTTGGATCTGCCCTGGGCCACCCTCGCTGGCGCGCGGAGCGCGGCGCCAGGGGCGGCGCTGGAGGTGCCTCCGGGAGTTTATGCTTGTGGCGTTTCTTCGTCTTCTTCTTCGCAGTGGTGGATCACGTCCACGACCCTGGCCGGGCCGATGCTCGGCCCAAGCTCGGTGTCTGTGCCTGCCTGGTTAAACTCAGTGCCCCTCCCACGGGGACTCCACCACAGCGGGCACTTTGGCCAGCGACCCAGCGAGCCCAACCCTCCCCGATGTGGGCAGCGCTGCAATATGCCGGGAAGAGGCCCACGCGTGGCAGCTTTTAGTGAGTACCCGTTAGCGAGTACCCTTTAGTGAGTACCCGTTAGTGAGTACCCGTTGGTGAGTACCCGTTAGTGAGCACCCGCCTCCCAAGGGAAAATGGCACATCTCCAAAGGGTACCCACCAGTGAGTACCCGTCGCGGTGCCGCCGACCAGCCGCGCGGGCGGCCGCGCCCGGCCCGGGGCCCCAGGGGTGGGCCTGGCCAAGCTCGGCGTATGGCGACGCCAGGCAAGTAACGTTACGTCGGGCGTGTCCCCCTACAGGAGGGCTTTCGACAAAAAAAATACCTCCAAAATGCTCTTAAAAAGCAAAAAAATCAAAACATGCTCCCCATACTATTTTTGGAGTATTGTTTGATCATTTTTGGGGTTTTCCGTCGAAAATCCCACTGTAGGTGGACAGACCCGACATAAAATTGACGCCCCCCCCCCCCCCGACACAGGCCGGCGCAGCTGGCCCACAGCGGGGGCGCGTTCGGCGCTTCGGCTGCCGAGGCCCGAAGCCCAGACCCGAGGAGAGCAAGTGTCGTGTTGGGAGGGAGGGTCTGGGCGGATGAAGGGCACGAGCAATAGCGTTCGGAGGCACTGCGCGATACCTTCGCCCGCCCGCGGATAATGATATCCTCATTTCTCCCAACCCCATCCTTCCGACCCGATAACTGTCTCCCTGAAGACCCCCTGACGTTGTGAAAAAAATCACGGCGGGTGGTTGTTCACCTTTTTCTGCCCCTGGGGCCCCGAGCCAGCCTCGGGACCTCCAAAAAACGGTCAGGAGGAAGAACCGGTCCCAGGGAAGGAGTCGAGACCTCTGGGGGCCGACGCTGTCAAACAATCACGACGTCGGGGGTCTGGGAAATCCGCCTGGACTGCCAGGTTTGCGCCAGGCCAGAATCCCCGCCTTCCTGCCTTCTCGGGGCCGCTTGGCCTCGAGCCTGGACAGACCGCCGCCGAAGCCGTGCTTTATTTTTCGCATCACATGGACCAGCCGAGGCGCGGACCTGTTCTTCCCAAATCCGCACCGTCCTCCTGAGTTCCGACTCGTTCATTGACGGCGATCCAGTGGCCCCGTGGAAGCCAAACATCTGCAACAGAAGCCTCTGTCGTGATTGTTCCGCGACGCGACGAAGAGGTCTTTGGGCAGGGACCGACCGTCCCAGCATTCCCGGAGGCCTACAACAACATGTTCTTAGAACCAGCAGAGTGCTCGAATGACAAAAACAATGTTCATATAAAATAATGCCGACAAGTTAGATCAAGACAATCTCAGCCAATCATGTTCTAACAACATCGCGCGCAGACAAAAAAGGGCTCTTAGAACATTCTCCGGTGGGCCTCTAGGCTTATTTCGGGCGTGTCCCCCTAACCCCAGGAAGCATTTAAGAACCCCCCCTGCGATATCGTAGCACCGCATTTTTTCCCGGAAAGGGCATAGGCCCAGGGTTCTCTTTTAGTAGGTAAACCTGTCCCCCGGTGCCAACTTGAGGGAGGCCGGCGAATTTTTTCCCTGATAAATAACGAGGTCGAAGGAGGCCGGCGAATTAAAATTTGAGGATGTCTCGAGCGAAACGCTTGTTTTTTGAAATCCCGATCGATAAATCACAGGGTGCGGGCCACTTTTTCGTGTGTTGAGGATGTCTCGAGCGAAACGCTTGCTCCGCAGAGTTTGCCGAGGATGTCTCGAGCGAAACGCTTGTTTTGCAGAGCCGACCGCGACGCGGAAAAGCGCCCCGCGCGAAGGAATTTCGATGATGTCTCGACTAATTCCTTTGTTTTTGTACGATTTCCTGGAATTTTGGCAGAATGTCTCGAGCGAAATGCACGACCCCACCCTAGCACGACCATACCCCAGCACGACCACACCCCAGCACGACCAGACCCCAGCACGACCCAACCCCAGCACGACCCCACCCCAGCACGACCATACCCCAGCACGACCACACCCCAGCACGACCCGACCCCAGCACGACCCTACCCCAGCAAGACCACACCCCAGCACGACCACACCCCAGCACGACCACACCACAACACGACCACGCCCCAGCACGACCACGCCCCAGCACGACCACGCCCCAGCACGACCACGCCCCAGCACG
>CAUYUJ010009837.1:0-7500 GCA_963575745.1 Prorocentrum cordatum
GGAGGGAGGGGTTACGAAATCTGCTGCATGCAGCTGGTTTCGGTTTCACCGAGGGACCCAGTCCTCGATGCATGGCCGCCTCCGGCGCCGGGAGGCGCCGGGAAAATCAGCTACGCGAGCTGATTCTCAACCCCCCCCTTTGCTATCCCCCCCTTTCGCCCGACCCGAGAGGAGGCGCCAGGGGTCGATGTATAAAGGCGTTCTGGCGATGTCGTGGGCCGTTCTCGTGTCGATTCCGTGCTGCAACGACCGGCGGCTTGAGGGCAAAAGGGGGGACGCGAACACAAGAAGAAGACGAGAAACTTTGTTTTGGGCGATCCCTTGCGGGGGGGGACGAGGCACCATCAGGGCCCGAGGTGCTAGGTTTCCGGGCTTCGCGTCTTGGCGCGTTCGGCGCTCAGCGGCACAGGGGTAGCTTTAAGTCGGGTTTGTCCCTGTACAGGAGGAATATTCAAAATAGTTTTGGGGCGATTTTTGATGTTTTGAATTTTTCTGGGGTATTTGTTACTAATTTTCATTTATCTTCAAAAATCCGCCTGTGGGAGGACATGCCCGACCCGAGGGTAGCTGTGGCCGCCGCCGGCCGCGCGCACCGCCAGGGTTCATTCGGGCATGTCCCGTTACAGGACGAGTATTCAAAATTAGGCCAGACATCGTATGGGGACGATTTTAAAAGTATTTGTTGAGCTTGATTTAGCATGTTTGATCTTTTTTATTTTTCGTCCAGAATCCGCCTGTGGGGGGACATGCCCGACCTACGCCAGGGGGGCGAGGGGTTGGCGCCACTTGCGGGGGATGACGGGGGTGGCAGTCGAGGAAAACTTGTGTATTCGCGGCGGTTCTTTTTCTCCCCGTCTTCCTCCCCCCTCCCCGTCGCCGTAGTCGTCCTTCTCCCGCTCCTGCTCCGTAGCCATTTGAGCCCAAGCCATCTTGGCTCAAGCCGGTTTCGAGCCCCCTGGTCGCCATTTGCCCTCCCTCATGGCCAGACCGGGAGCCGCTGTTTGGGAGATGGTTTCACGGGGCGGCGCGGAGTGCGCGCCGAGGCGCTCAGCAGCGCAGCGGAGGGCTGGTCGTGATTGGGCGCGCTGGTCGGCGGACAACGTCATCGCGAGGTTGTCGCAAAAGCTCTCGCGGGTCCGCGACAGCATGGAGGCAACCGAGATAGCTTTGAGCAGCCTGCCTGGTCGGCAGCGGCGAGGTCGCCCAGAGGCTGCAGGTTATCTTCCCCGCCCAGCAGGCGAAGCTGGCAGGGAGGGAACCATCCTGGCTCGAGACTCTGCGCCGCAACGCGGCGACGGCGAAGCCAGGTGAGCTGCGCCGCGCCCAGCGTGAACGGCGGCTCAAGGTTCGCGCTGCGCGAGAGTCCGATCCCGCGGGAGGCTTCGAGGGGAAGTTGCGCGCGGAGGCGCCCGTCTTCGCACCGTCGGTCGTCATCGTGGAGGCTCCTCTTTGCGAGGACGTGGCCGGGACGGAGGCCCGGGCGGACATCGAAGAGGGGGCTGCCCAGCATCCAGCCGTGGGGACCCGCCCCCCCTGCGGCTGACGGCTGTGAGGGAGGGATCGAGCATGTGCGTCTGGAGTCGCCGCTGAGGGAGGGGCTCGCCGCGTCCTCTCTCGCTGCTCCGCCTGGGGTGCCGCGGGGCCTTCCAGCTGTTCCTGGGTGGGGGGTTCTTTTCGGCCCTGCAAGTAATCTGGGTGGTTCTCTAGTCCGGCATAGCTCTATGTTCGACCTCGACGGCGACGGCCATGGTGAGTCATCGGATGAGGAGTTGGATATATTCTGACGTTGGGGCTATCCTGCGCCATGCTGATTTGTGCACGCTTGATATCCACGCTGAATTATTCAACTCGTTTCTGGTGCTGTCCACCGCGTCCTGTAGTGTCTTTTTTTCCACGGTTCGGGCGCTTCCTGGTATTGTATGTGGCTGCGGGATGTCTTGGTATTGTATGTGGTTCCCGACTGTGGGCTTGCGTGCGCTGGTGTGCACTGGGCACTGGGTGTTGCCAATTCGTCTCCGAAGATCAGCGCATAAAGGTGGCCTCGCCTTCATCGAGGTGCAGGTGTGCGTCCCTCTCGCGCCGCTGCTCATCTTCGTCTGGGTGAACCTCCCCGGTCGAGTTACAGAGGTGGAGCGTCAACCTCTCCCGTTTCTGCTCCTCCCACTTCGTCGGGGTGCCAGCAGGGGCATCGTTGGGGGCGGGGGGCAGGCGCGGGGCTCGAGGTTTTGATTTGTTCAGACGTTCTCGTCGTCCCTCGGGTGCTTTCCAGATTCGAGGTGCCTTCCAACGGCTGCGCCTCACCGAGAGCGTTGCAGTGGTGCACGGATCGTCCCCAGTGGCCGCAGGAGGCTTGGTTTATGATTCGAAAACCATGGGGCACCGCGAAGGGGGGATCGGGCCAGGGGGGAGCGCACCCCCCTCCAATCGACAATTCGTCCTCGATCGGGGCCTCGTCCTTTCCCCGCGGAGGAACGTGTTGTTCCGCGGTCACCGATGTCAAATCAGCCCGCGCAATGATAGAAAGGTGAGCGACCGTCCAAGGTCACCCTTGCATCCTTGCCCTTTCGGCCCATCCTCAACGACTTTCGCAGGCCAGCCTCGTTTGAAAAACGTCAACATGACCTCCGAAGGCCCTTGCATCGTTACCGCGCATCCTTATCATGAGGGTTGACTGTACTGACGATGGATGTATCGCCGATTCCAGCTTGATGCTTGGTCCCCCCCCTTCGTTGCCCTTCAGGAGTGGGAGGGGAGGCGCTTGTCACGGAGACAAGCGGGGGTATGGGTCAGGCTCGGGGGAGGGAGAAGGGGAAGGAGGAAAGGAGGACGGGACCCCCATGCTGCACATTTTGGTGTTCATTCGGTCGGGATCTGGCAATGCCCTTAGATGTCGGTGTTCATGCTGCCGTGTTTCGCACAGCCGTGTCCCGGGCAGTGCACCAGAACATTCGGGCAGCGAACGACGGGGGAGAGGGAGGGAGGGGAGGCATTTGATTCGGGTCGACGAAGGCACCACATGGCAAGCCTGCAGGCACAGAGGCCTCGGTCGACCGTGCCAAATCGAGGGTACTCTTGGGTCCTCGCTATCCCGGCCTATGCAACCCGCATGTTTTTTTGGTGCTTTGGGGCCACGTCGCCGTCGGAAGAGTCTTGTGTCCTCTCGGGTATACTGTCCAATCAAGTCCAACTGTAGGAGGACGAGGAGGAGGAGGACGAGGAGGAGGAGGAGGAAGAGGAGGAGGAGGAGGAGGATGAGGAGGAGGAGGAGGAGGAGAGGAGAAGCAACGAATCAGGGTAAATGCGCAGAGAGAGCTTGGATGAGAAGGCCACGCCGCTCGAAATGCGCCCCCCCGCGCCGGAACACACGTGCCCGATACGAAGCTGGTGCGCACGTGCAGGCACAGCCTTCCCTCGCACGGGTGTGACGAAGCGTGGGGGGTGCCTATCGGGGAGAGAGTTGCCAGGCGGGCACACGGCAAGGGACGAAGGAGGGGAGGAAGGGATTTGTCACGGCTTGCTGTTGCAGTGATAATTTGTCAGGAGGGGGTCGGGGAGGAAGAGGAGATGAAAGCACGACAGATGCGGCAGCGGTCCAAGCTATCCGTGTCTGCCGGCTCCACCGGTCTTTCCCGTTTTGCGAGGCGGTGAGCGCGGCCACGACCACGGCGGAGACCGCGGTGAAGGACCAACGCCCCCTACCCGTACCTTCGGTGGTCTTGTGAGCGCCAGGGCGATTCTCGAGCCAGCGGGGGGAGCGCAGTTCGTGCTTGGCAGCATCTGATAAGCTCAGCGTACGAGCCGGTGCATGCCTGCTTGCTTGCTTGCCCTCTCGTCTCCCGCGCACTGAGCAGCCCGCTGCGCAGAAGCGAACTGGCCGGGCACGCGAGCCGAGGTCTCTCTAGGGATGGCTCGCGGAGCGCTGCCACTCGCTGGGAGGGGGGAGATCGGGAGCGGGCGGAGGGAAATGGGGGGAGGAGAGGCTGGAGAAGCGCGACGACGCAACGGGATTCGCAGGGCCGAGCGAAGAGGGGGGACGGGGGCCCGCGGAGGACACCTGGGCGTCCTCCCAGCTGTCCGCCATGCCGCCCTCCCAGCTGACCGCCGTGCCTCCTTCCGCGTACTCCGTCGCCTGAGGCCCCGGCGCCGCTGCACGCCCTCGGGCGCGCCGGCCGCGGCGGACGGCACTGGAGGAGGCGTCGTCGCGCAGCAGGCGCGACCGCACGCCACCCCGCGCGTGGATCTCCTCCTCCTCCGCCTCCTCCTCCTCCGTCCTCGTCCATCTCCTCGTCCTCTGTCCTCCTCGTCCTCGTCCTCGTCCCCCGCCATGCCAAGACGCCCCACCCCTCGACGCCCCTCCCGGGGCCTCATCGGTCCGCGGATCCGTGGGGGCCTGTTTGGGGCGCACCGCGCGAGGGGCCGCGACATTTTCAGGGCAGCGGCCGTCGCGCTGCGGCGGGGTCGTCGGGAGCGGCAGCGACTTGGCATCGCTCGGACGTGTGCATTTTTCTTCCGGCGAGGACCATCGAGGAGCATCCTTGAAGATTTGGCGAAAAACCACGCACGAAACCGAACAAAAACACAGGGAATGGACGTCCGAGCGATGCCCAGACGAGGGGGTCCTGGGGAGGGGCCCCGGGCGGAAGGGCGAGGGGGGGCGCAGGGATCCTGGGCGCCCCCGCCAGCAGGGAGGCCACCCCGGGGCGGGGGGGGGCGACCGGGGTGGGGGTCACGACCCCCCGGGGCCCCACCCCCGCGGGACCCCACCCCCGCGGGACCCCGTCCCCGGGCGGGAGTGCGAGGGAGTCCATGCGCCCGCCGCAGCCCACGTGCAGCTCCTCGCCCGCACACACACACACACAGACACAGACACAGACACAGACACAGACACAGACACAGACACAGACACAGACACAGACACAGACACAGACACAGACACAGACACACACACACACACACACAGACACACACACAGACACACACACACAGACACACAGACACACACACACAGACACACACACACACAGACACACAGACACACACACACACACAGACACACACAGACACACACACACACACTTTCTTCCCGTGGGCGCGTGTGGCTCGAGGAGGAGTCCCAAGGGAGCCCGCTCTTCCGCATGGACGCTCAAGGAAGCGCTGGCGGTCCGTCGGTCACAGATCGACCCCCGAGCGGCTCAGTGGTGTAAGGAAAACAGACCGGAGTCTCGGGCCTACGCCTACCGCCAGCCTCGGACCGATCAGCATCCCATTCATCGCCTTGGAGAACACATCGCACGTACGGCAAGCTGGCCTTCCAGCAACGGTGTCGCACGATTCATCCCGTTCACGTCATTAGTTTCATATGCCACCTCGCCTTCAACGGGCACATGCGCGTACTGCTCACACTACGTCCAGCTCTTCCTCTCCATCCGTGATTTCCCCAGGTACCGTACGTTGGCCAGTCCCCACCACACAATATGCGTGGGCATTGCAGGAGGTGCAAAAGGTTCAGCATCTTATCCAGACGCCGTCGCAGGAAGGAACCGCCGCAGTTCGAATGTGGATATGGTCAATGGTACCTCGGGGTGGCCTTCCTGCCTTACAGTTGTTCCTACATCGGTTGTTGGTAAGCACGTTTCCGAGCGGCAAGAAGCATGGCATCACGGAGTCCAGCGTGATGGTCAGTATTATTCATATCTTCATGGCGATGGGCGTAATTCGATTACACCAGGCTCTGCAACAGTCGGAGTTTCCCAGATGGGCGGCCAGAGTATGCCGTATCTTGCCACCCTATGCGAAGTTAACCATCAGCAGTATCGATGCGGGTTGGTTGTCGTGGTGTCAGAGCTGTGTTGACGCAAGGTTGACGCCTACAGAGTCGTCTGCCTATGTCTTGTGGAGTGCGGCTGGGGTGTGCGTCGAAAAAGTGAACCTCACGCAGTCGGCTACTACCCCAGGGCTGGCCTCGCGACTTCGGGAACACATTACGGCCATCATGTATCCAGATACGCCAGAGGGTAGAAGGCCGAGATATCATCTCCTGCGGAAGTCTTTGGGAACAATGTGCATGCTACCAGTGGCGATCTTTCCGTCGGAGGCGCAGGCGTTTGCAAGGGAGTCCCTTGTGGTCAAATTCGCCAATCCTGAGTGCAACAATCGTGATCGTGGATGTCAACGCCGTGGAACCCGACCAGGACCACTACTGGTGCCACGGCGGGAAGCAGTTCGTCGTCGTCCGCCACCGCGGCTTCTAGGACCCAAGCAGGCGCAGTCAAGTGCGAAGGAGAAATCCGTTTATGAACGCGTGTGTCGGGGACAATGGTTACAAAATCCTGGACATTTACGTGGCGCGTATTCTGGGGTCTACGAAGGCATTATGAGGCTCAGGTTGGGGGATGATTGTTGTTGCGACCCGATCAGCATCTTCGAGGAAAGTTTTGACAATCAGTTTGTGGCTTATTGTGCATCAGATCGTCCATGTGTTAGTTTCCCACGGTCGGGGAGTGCAGGTGCAGGTGCTGGCTTCTTCCACCGTGCAGGGGAGCTGGTCAATTTTGTCCGTCCAAGTTGGGCTCGTTGCATGGCGGCCGTCATAGTAATGGAATACCTCATCCGTCTGCATCGTTTGGCGCCGTTCAATGTCCCACCGCTCGCCACGCTGTGGCGGCAATGCAATGCTCAGTGGTCGGAGTGGTCCCGTGGTGTTCGGCTTTCTTTTCGGGTCATTTCGAAAAATGCGAACCGCCTGTGGCTGTGTCGACGGCGAGAGGTTCTGGAGCGGGCTCGGACGAATACCATTGCATGGGTCGGTGCCTTGCCCACGCCTTTCGGCGTCATCAGTGGGATCGTGGGTGGTCGCGGCCGTGACCGATACGACCACCGTGGACAGCGAGACCGCGACGGTGATCGCGACCGTCGGAGGGGCCGCAAGACCCGTTCGAGTTCCTCGTCGGGGTCGAGGGGCAACCAAGGGGTGCGCCGCTTGGGTCGCCACAAGGGGTGGACGCACCAGCACGACCCGTCGCGCGCGGCGTTCTTTGGCCAGCGGGAGCAGGAGCTACGTGAGATCGAGGTTCGCCGACAGCGGGATATCATGACCAGGACAACGCAGGAGTCGATCGGTCGCGCGCTCCAGGAGAAAAGCATCCAGCTCCACACGTCCCAGCGTGGGGGCGGTGGAGGTCCGCCGCCGTCGCCAGGGACTTCCACACCTGCGCGCCCAGGACCAGCCCCCCCAGCCCAGGCGCGCTGCCGGGGGAGACAGGCACGGCTGACGCGGGGGACCTCACGAATATCAAGCGCATGCTCGTGGAGGCGCAGTTCGGGCACGTCGCCGAGCTGGGGGACGGGAAGGAGTCTACGTTCAAGGCGGCATTCTGGAGCTCGTGGGGCAATCGCAAGATATCCCAGATTGCAAGCAAGCTATTCAAGAAGCACAAGATCACGGAGCCCAAGAGTAAGGACGAAAAGATATCGGAGTTGTGAAAGTATTATCAGAACCTC